>CM065371.1:21535889-21795889 GCA_033032245.1 Poecilia picta
CAAAAGCTCCAACCACTACAACAGCTTCTCCAACTACAACCACTGATGCACCATCAACAACTTCAGCAGCTCCAACCACAACAACAGCTTCTCCAACCACAACATCTGATGCACCAACAACAACTCTGCAGCTCCAACCACAACAACAGCTTCTCCAACCACAAACAACTGAAGCACCACACAACAACCACTGGACCTCCAACCACAACCACTGCAGTTCCAACCACAACACATGGATTTCCAACCACAACCACTGCAGCTCCAACAACAACCACAGCAGCTCCAACCACAACAACATCTTCTCCTACCACAACCATTGAAGCACCAACAATAACCGCAACAGCTCCAACCACAACTGAAGTACCACCTCAACCACTGCATCACAAACAACAACCACTGGACCTCAACCACAACAACAGCTTCTCCAACCTCAACATCTGATGCACCAACAACAACCACTGCAGCTCCAACCACAACAACAGCTTCTCCAACACTCAACATCTGATGCACCAACAACAACCACTGCAGCTCCAACCACAACCACAGCTTCTCCAACCACAACAACTGAAGCACCAACAACAACCACTGGACCTCCAACCACAACCACTGCAGTTCCAACCACAACCACTGGAGTTCCAACCACAACCACATGCAGCTCCAACAACAACCACAGCAGCTCCAACTACAACCACAGCTTCTCCAACCACAACAACTGAAGCTCCAACAACAACCGCAACAGCTCCAACAACAACCACAGCAGCTCCAACCACAACAACATCTTTCCTACCACAAACCACTGAAGCACCAAAACAACCGCAACAGCTCCAACCTCAACAACTGAAGCACCAACCACAACCACTGAAGCACAAACAACAACCACTGGACTCCAACCACAACCACTGCAGTTCCAACCACAACCTCTGGATTTCCAACCACAACCACTGCAGCTCCAACAACAACCACAGCAGCTCCAACCACAACAACATCTTCTCCTACCACAACCATTGAAACACCAACAACAACCGCAACAGCTCCAACCACAACAACTGAAGCACCAACAACAACTCCAGCAGCTCCATCCACAACAACAGCTTCTCCTACCACAACGACAGCTTCTCCAACAACAACCACTGATGCACCATCAACCACTGCAGCTCCAACCACAAGCACCAGAGCTCCAACACCAACCACTGCAGCTCCAACCACCACCACAGCAGCTCCAATCACAACAACAGCTTCGCCAACCACAACAACTGAAGCTACAACCACAACAACAGCTTCTCCTACCACAACCACAGCAGCTAAAACCACAACCACTGGAGCTACATCAACAATCACAGGATCACCTATTAAAACCACAGCTACCCTATCAACAACCACAGGATCTATAACTACAACAACTGAAGCACCAACAACCACTGCTTCTCAAACCAAAACCACTGCATCTACAACCACAAACCACAGCAGTTCCAACAACAATCCACAGCAGCTCAACCACAACAACAGCTTCTCAACCACAACCACTGATGCACCAACAACAACCACTGCAGCTCCAACAACAACCACATGCAGTTCCAACCACAACCAACTGATTTCCAACCACAACCACTGAAAGCTACACAACAACACCACAGCAGCTCCAAACCACAACATCTTCTCTAACACAACACATATGAAGCACCAACTACAACCGCAACAGCTCCAAACACAACAACTGAAGCACAAACAACAACTTCAGCAGCTCCAACCACAAACAACAGCTTCTACTAACCACAACCACGTAGCTCAAACACAACCACTAGCAGCTCCAACCACAACAACAGTTCTCCCCAACCACAAAGACTGGACCTCCAACCACAACCACGCAGCTCCAACCACAACAACACGCTTCTCCTACAACAACCACTGATGCACCATCAACCACTGCAGCTCCAACCACAAGCACAGAGCTCCAACACAACCATGCAGCTCCAACACCAACCACAGCAGCTCCAACCACAACAACAGCTTCGCCAACCACAACAACTGAAGCTACAACCACAACAACAGCTTTCCTACCACAACACAGCAGCTAAAACCACAACCACTGGAGCTACATCAACAACACAGGATCACCTATTAAAACCACAGCTACCATCAACAACCACAGATCTATAACTACAACAACTGAAGCACCAACAACCACTGCGGCTCAAACACAACCACTGCATCTACAACCACAACCACAGCAGTTCCAACAACAACCACAGCAGCTCCAACCACAACAACTGAAGCACCAACCACAACCACTGAGCACAAACAACAACCACTGGAGTTCCAACCACAACCACTGCAGCTCAACAACAACCACGCAGCTCCAACCACAACACAGCTTCCAACCACAACATCTGATGCACCAACAACAACCACTGCAGCTCCAACCAAAACCACAGCTTCTCCAACCACAACAACTGAAGCACCAAAAACAACCCTGGACCTCCAACCATAACCACTGCAGTTCCAACCACAACCACTGGAGTTCCAACCACAACCACTGCAGCTCCAACAACAACACAGCAGCTCCAACCACAACAACATCTTCTCCTACCACAACCATTGAAGCACCAACAACAACACGCAACAGCTCCAACCACAACAACTGAAGCCCAACCCAACCACTGAAGCACAAACAACAACCACTGGACCTCCAACCACAACCACGCGTTCCAACCAAAACCACTGCAGCTCCAACAACAACCACAGCAGCTCCAACCACAACAACAGCTTCTCCAACCACAACATCTGAAGCACCAACCACAACGGCAAAAGCTCCAACCACTACAACAGCTTCTCCAACCACAACCACTGATGCCACCACAACAACTATCAGCAGCTCCAACCACAACAACAGCTTCTCCAACCACAACAACTGATGCACCACAACAACTCAGCAGCTCCAACCACAACAACAGCTTCTCACACAACCATGAGCCCACACAACACACAAACCACAACACAGCATCTCCACCACACAACGACACCCAACAACTACTCAACCACAACACTGCATTCCACACAACCATCGAGCCAACACACCACGCAGCTCCAACCAACCACAGCTTCTCCAACCACAACAACTGCAGCACCAACAACACACACTCGGAACACTCCAACCACAACCACTGCAGTTCCAACCAACACCCTCCAACCACCACTAGTTCTCCAACCACAACACTGATGCACCAACAACAACCAATGCAGCTCCAACCACAACAAACTTCTCCTAACCACAACATGAAGCACCAACAACAACACACCTGCACTACCAACGTACAACCACTGACCCAACCACAACCCTGAGTTCCAACATAACCACGAGTCCAACACAACCACTGCAGCTCCAACCACAACAACCAAGCACCTAACAACCTATGACACAAACAACCTCGAAGCACCAACAACAACCACTGGACCTCCAACCACAACCACAGCAGCTCCAACCACAACCACAGATGCACCAAAAAAATCCACTAAAGTACCAACAACAACAATTGGACTTAAAACCACAACCACTGCAGCGCCAACAACAATCACAGCAGCTCCAACCACAACAAATGAAGCTACAACCACAGCAGTTAAAACCACAACCACTGGAGCTACATCAACAATCACAGGATCACCTATTAAAACCACAGGTACCCTATCAACAACCACAGGATCTAAAACTACAACAACTGAAGCACCAACAATCACTGCAGCTCAAACCACAACCACTGCAGCTACAACCACAACCACAGCGGCTCCAACAACAACAACTGAAGCACCAACAACAACCAATGAAGCCCCAACAACAACCACTGGACCTCCAACCACAACCACTGGAATTCCAATCACAACCAATGCATCTTCAACAAGCACCATAGCTTCTCCTACCACAACCACTGATGCACCATCAACAACTTCAGCAGCTCCAACCACAACAACAGCTTCTCCTACCACAACCACTGATGCACCAACAACAATTACTGCAGCTCCAACCACAACCACAGCTTCTCCAACCACAACCACTGGAGTTCCAACCACAACCACTGCAGCTCCAACAACAACCACAGCAGCTCCAACCACAACAATATCTTCTCCTACCACAACCATTGAAGCACCAACAACAACCGCAACAGCTCCAACCACAACCACTGAAGCACCAACAACAACCACTGGACCTCACAACCACAACCACTGCAGCTCCAACAACAACCACTGCAGCTCAACCACAACAACAAATTCTCCAACCACAACATCTGATTTACCAACATCAACCACTGCAGCTCCAACCACAATCACAGCTTTTCCAACCACAACAACTGAAGCACCAACAACAACCACTGCAGCTCCAACTACAACCACTGGACCTCCAACCACAACCACTGTAGTTCCAACCATAACCACTGCAGTTCCAACCACAACCACTGCAGCTCCAACCACAACAACTCAAGCACCAATAACAACCTCTGTAGCACCAATAACAACCTCTGTAGCACCAACAACAACCACTGGACCTCCAACCACAACCACAGCAGCTCCAACCACAACCACAGATGCACCAAAAAAATCCACTGAAGTACCAACAACAACAATTGGACTTAAAACCACAACCACTGCAGCGCCAACAACAATCACAGCAGCTCCAACCACAACAAATGAAGCTACAACCACAGCAGTTAAAACCACAACCACTGGAGCTACATCAACAATCACAGGATCACCTATTAAAACCACAGGTACCCTATCAACAACCACAGGATCTAAAACTACAACAACTGAAGCACCAACAATCACTGCAGCTCAAACCACAACCACTGCAGCTACAACCACAACCACAGCGGCTCCAACAACATCCTCAGCAGCTCCAACCACAACAACTGAAGCACCAACAACAACCAATGAAGCCCCAACAACAACCACTGGACCTCCAACCACAACCACTGGAATTCCAATCACAACCAATGCATCTTCAACAAGCACCATAGCTTCTCCTACCACAACCACTGATGCACCAACAACAACCAAAACAGCTTCAACCAAAACAACTGAAGCTCCAACAACCACAGCAGCTAAACCCACAACCACTGGACCTCCAACCACAACCACGGCAGCTCCTACCTCAACCACAGCAGCTCCTACCTCAACCTCAGTGTCTCCAACCACAACCACTGCAGTTCCAACAACAACCACTGTAGTTCCAACCACAACAACTGAAGCTACAGCCACAACTACAGCAGCTCCATCATCAACTACAACTGTTCCAACCACAACAACTGGATCTCCAACCACAACCAGCGCAGTTCCAACCACAACCACCGTAGTTCCAACGACAACCACAACAGCTCAAACCACAACTGAAGCACCAACAACCACTGCAGCTCCATCCACAACAACTGAAGCTCCAACCACAGCAGCTCCAACCTCAACCACAGCTTCTCCAACCACAGCTACTGATGCACCAGCAACAACCACTGGAGCCACAACAACAATCATAGGATCACCTATTAAAACCACAGCTACCCTATCCACAACCACAGAATCTATAACCACAACAACTGATGCTACAGTGACAACCACTGCAGCTACATCCACAACCACAGCGGCTCCAACAACAACCACAGCAACTCCAACCACAACAACTGTAGCACCAACAACAACCACTGCAGTTCTAACCACAACCACAGCAGCTCCAACAACAACCACAGCAGCTCCAACCAAAACAACAGAAGCTACATTCACAACCACAACAGCTCAAACCTCAAGCACAGCAGCTCAAACCACAACCAATGGAGCCACAACAACAACCACAGCAGCTCCAAACACAACTGTAGCTTCTCCTCCAACCACAGGATCACCTATTAAAACCACAGCTTCATCGTCATCATCCAATGCAGCTCCATCAACAACCAAAGCAGCACCAACCCCAACTGGAGCTACATCCACTATCACAGGATCACCTATTAAAACCTCTGTTACCCTTTCAACAACCACAGGATCTATAACCACAACAACTGAAGCACCAACAACAACCACAGAAGCTACAACTACAACTACAGCTTCTCCAACCACCCCAAGTGGAGCTCCAACAACAACCATTGCAGTTCCAACCACAACCACAGCAGCTCCAACCACAACCACTGCAGCTCCAACCACAATCACAGGCTCAACTATTCAAACCACAGCTGCTCTATCAACAACCATAGGTGCTCCGTCATCATCTAAAGCAGCTCCAACCACAACAACTGAAGCACCAACAACAACCACAGCAGCTCCAACCACAACCACTATAGCTCCAACAACAACAACTGAAGCTACAGCCATAACCACTGCAGCTCCAACTGAAACCACAGGGTCACCTCTTAAAACGACAGCAACTCTATCGACAACCACAGAAGCTCCAACTACTACCACTGCAGCCACATCCACAGCAGCTCAGACAGCAACCACAGCTGCTCTAACCACCACCGCGCCAACAACAACCACTGCAGCTCCAACCACAACAGCTGTTACGAAAAGCACACCTGCTCAAAACACACCTACAACAGCTCTAATAACAAACGCAACATCTCCAACGACAACTGCTGTAGCAGGAGGAACGACATTTACACACCCTCCAGGTATGCTATCTACTTTATAAACATACACAATTTTGCACACAGTATCATTAAAATAGCTGAAATTACTTAATTAAATGACAAAATTCTTACATGGTTTCTTTGTATTTCTTATCTCAATTATGAAGATGCATGTGCTTCAAATCCATGCCTCGGTGGAAGCACCTGTGAGGAACGTGATGACCATACTTTGTGTGTGTTTGTGTGTGGCTGGAGAAGTTTACGGTCCTCAAGGCTGTCAAAAGGGTATGTGTATGAATGTGAAGTAACAAGGAAATGTGGTGCTTTGCTTAAGTAAGGCCTTATGGTGTTTATAAAACAGTAAACTGACTTATCTGTTCATAAACCAAGTTCTTTTTTTCATTTCTCTTTTGTTTATCACTTAAATTTAAATAATGAAAGACGTGCCATTGTTCCTCCAACACAGAACATGCAGTGTGTAGGGCATCAAGTGGGAGAACAAGAAAATGTAATTTTAGAAAAATCATCATCATTATGCTAATCATACAAACATGTTTAAAACAAAAAAGCTGAATGACGGTTGGATGTTGCTCGCATTCTGTGCCCCTCTGGCCCACCTTTCCTTATACTTATGCTGTTTCACAGAAATCACAGCAGCCATGAGCATCACTTGGTGGTGGTTGCTAGGGAAAACTTAGAAAAAAAGGTTTATCATTTTTCTGGTTTCTGGTGGATGTTAATATTGTTTTATTGATATTTCAGATATTTTGACAACTAATGACAAGGAGAGCAGACATTTTCGTGCCTCAGTTTACTTTTCAAACTTGCTAAACATGCATAGAAAAACAGCACTCACTAACTGGTTCAACTTTGATAAATTGCATTATAGAATGAAAGTCATTATACTTGCATATCATCTTGCCCGTAATTTTCACTTTCTGATATTCATTTGAGCATAGAAGCAAAATACATTTCCCTGCTATACTGCTCATCATTTTTGCAGCTGTGCTTGTGCTATCTCTCAGGTAGATCCTGTTTGCATATGCTATCAAGTTTGCACCTGCTCTTATACACACAAACCTTTTAAAGATGAGGACCTCATTTTTTTCTTTAAAACTGAATTTTCTTTATAATGCTACAATAGGATCTTTTTAGTCATATTTTTTTTACTAATTTTGAGGCACAAAGGCTAAGACTCACTACTGACTGCTTCTTTGTTGATAGACTGGTGGTTGATCTTTGTGATCGTTACATCTATCTTCGGATGCCTCCTCCTCATCGTGTTGATCATTTTGCTGCTGTTAGTAAAAAGGTAAGTTTGAACCCATTTTGGTCTTGGTTTTTTTTTTTTTTGCTCTTTTCTAAAACTGCATTCTAACCTTTGCATTAGACTGCAATTTATATTACAATATAAATGCTATACTGCAATTTATAATACAACATAAATTGCAGTCTAATGCAAAGGTTTTAAAGTTTTGTGATTTTCCCAATTATTTAGCAATGGTTACAGAACTCTAACTATAAACACGACACTCTAGAACACTGGAGACAGTTGTAATACTCTGTTATTCTTGGTTTTCAGATTCAAGAAGAAACTCTTCAAGAACAAAGACAAAGACATTTGGAAACCCTTCCATGTTCCTTCCTTTTCCAAGGGCCCACCATCCTACAGCAGCAGTGATAACTTTTTCACCTGGGTCAAAGAATCAGCAAACAGCCCAGGAAATTCTGGGGTCCCACGAATCCCACGAGCCAAACTCAGTCCCAACTGGGAAAGCAGGACCAGCTCTGAGCTGACTCTGAGCAACAGCCGACAAAGCTTGATTCCTTCGGGGATGAACTCGGTGGGTACACCTCTGCACGAGACACTCTGAGAACAAACATCTGCGTTTTATTCATTCACAAATTATGATCTGTCTTCCTCTCTTCTGCAGCGATTCAGCGACAGCCAAGATGACGTGTTTTCATTCTCCCAGAGTCCATCCAGGAACATCCCCTACGAAGAGGTCCAAGCCAGAAACAGCTCTTACCACCAGATCCGAGCCACAAACCCTTACGCCAAGACCCAAGGCCAGACCAGTCCTTATTCAGTCATAACCTAATTTTTCCAAAAATGCTCTAATTCATCAGGACCCCACTGAAATGTTGCAAATCGTCCAAAATGTGCAATGCAATGTAGTAGATATCGTTGTACCAGTTGCTCCTTTACTGCTTCAGCTTCTCTTTTTGACTAAGCCTGTCGTAATAATTGCATAAATCGCATAAATTAATATGAGCATAATCGGTTCCATTCTGACGATTGATATTTTTTGACAGGAAATTTTGTTTACAGAGACGTCATAATGCATTTTATTTATGGTTTCCGTTGAGTGTGATTTTTGTTTCCTTTATATTTATTGTTTTTTTGTATTATATCTTGGATATTTAAAATGTCTACCAGTTCCAGTGTGGAGTGTTCTGGTCAAAATTAAAATTCATTATTGAGAAGGCAAACTTACACTGTTATGCCCTTACAAATAATACTCGAAAAATACTCTTAAGATACTCTTAAATACTCTTAATATTATCATTTCTTGGAATAATTTCCGGGACGATTTATCATCGCATAAGATTTGTTATTATGTTCTTGCATTATTATACCATTACTATATTTCTTGAAAAATAGTCTCAGAATGACCTGCCCTGTTAAGCTGCCATAAAGCAGTCTGCCTTTTATTGTCAAAATCATAAAATTTGGTTAATAATTCCAACATTGTGAGTCACTCAGCCTCTCAGTTCTGTATGTTAACTGAACATAAATACATAATCTATTTAGTGTTTATTCTCACACAGCAGAAACTGATGAGGAGCTCTTGCCCAGTTTTTTGCACATCTATGAATTTACTAAAGTTATGATTTTGTTTTGTAGTCATTTTAGGTTTAATTTGATTCTCAGTTGTATATTTATTAACTATGTTTTGGTAAAGGAGAGGAGTTGAATATTGCTCTAAATCAGAAAATAAATGTGTTTTGTATAAAGGTAAAATCTATTTATCATGTAAATCAAACAGTTCAGAGTATTTTAACATAGTTATATATTTATTCTTTCCATACTGCCTTGTTTGATATAGTATTTAACACAATAACTTTGGAACTATAAAGTTTTATTGCCGGTTTTTGAGTCTCACAAGTTTTATAAGGGTGATTTTGTTGTGATGCACTCATTAATGTTTATATTTTTATACTTATATACAGTCTAGATCAAACGTTTGCAGACTCAACATGAGAAAACTGTTATATTCAATAAATGTAAGAGAAACTTCTTTATTTTAATAACTCAATTCACATTGAAATTGATTATTTAGACACACATCAAATGTTTCCAAGTCTATAATTTTGTTAATTATGATTTTTGGTTTATTTAAAATGTAAACATGACATTTAACACCAGACAATTAAAACATGTATGTGCATAATGAGGATGTTTAATGTTTAATATTCACTTGAAGATTATTATTTGTAAAATACATATTTAATCTTATTTGTTTATATTAATGTATGAAGCACTTTAACTGTTCTTGTTTCAAGTTCAAATATTTATACAATAAAACAAAAAAAATTTAAAATAAGTACTGAGTTGAAAGTTTGAATATATTTCCTCTTTTTTTCATCCTGCTCTCCTTTTCCCAGGTGACAGACAACTTGATTGTGCTTGAACAATTTTTCTCCTCTAGATGGAACCAGTGGCTAAATGTTCCTCTTTTGCCCTCAGTGCTTCCTGCCTTCAACTGCTACATTTGTTTCTCAATTTCTGGATCCTGCTGCTGAAGATCAGCTCAAATCAAATAAAAGGAAGTGTTATGATGGTTGTCTTCAAAAGGAAAGGAAAAACGCTAATTAATTAAATCAGGGGGAAACGCTTAAAGGAACATGTTTGTTGTGAATAACTATTTAAAAAATCAAAGGACATATTAAATGACAGGTCTCCTTATGGATAAACCAAGGAGACAGATTGTATGGGACTCCTGAACTGGCAAACTTTCTGGTTGTCAAAAAGACATTACATTTTCTTCTGGATCCCATACAGAAGAAAAGCTTTGTTTTAAAATGAAACCATTTTAAAAATCCATACCGTCTACAGGTTTCTGATATTTACTATGATGAAGAAAGAAAAGCAGGCAGTTAAGTAACAATTTTTCTTTTTACTATTTTATTCAATAGGGCATAGATCACTTGTTTTCCTGTATTTAGTAGGATTAAAACCACCAAATGCATAAAATACACACGAGAGAGATTAATTTTCTGTAGAATAGCTCCCGTTGGAGCACCTTCTGGTCTTTATCTGTTTAAAACAAAGGTATCATGTATTTTCTTTGCTCTATTGCATTTTGAAGACCTCAAAATAATCTAAGTGATGCATACAGACACTAGCCTTTTAAAACTTAAATTGTGAAGGTTTTAAAAATTCTTTCTAACAATACGGCGAAAGCATGATTGAAGTGTTTCAGGACCGAGCCTCTTTTTCAGAAATCAAAATTTGGTCACCCTGTTTTAGGAAACTCAGAAATGCAGAGCAGTCTGTCATCAGCATAGCTGTGATAGTTAAACTGTTTCCCAAGGACACCTTACGGAAGCATGGACTGGTTGATAGTGCAGGACCTAAATTAGTCTTGGAGAACACCGTTGTTGATCATTACGTACTGTCTTTAACATTTGGAAGATGCCCTTCTTAGATTTACAAAGCAGCATATTTTGTCTTAATCCATCTTATATTATGTAGTATGAGTGGAATTTACAAAAACAGGCAAAATAAGAAAATAGATTACCAATAAAAGCAACTTCATGGACATCCCCTCTTAGTCTAATCTGTACTAATTCTAGTCAAAACACTTAAATTGGCTTGCTTAATCTGATTGGTGTCAATTTTTGATTTTTACAATTTATCAGCTTTGAAACCTGTTTGTAATGGACGTGGCGCTTCTCCGGGTTGAAGCTTCCTGTGACGATGACAACATGAGATTGTTTCCACCAACACCCAATATGACGTTGAATTGGAGCAAGTGTTGAAGAGGCAAAGAGGAGCCAAGTCAAAATAAAAAGGATACTTCAGGTGACATAAAACTTAGTTTTATCTCACTTAGGTTGCTTCTCTGGTATCAGCAGCCAGTAATTTAGTTGAGTTCATACCATCTTAATAGGCATTTTATTTTTATTGGTGTATGCGTGTGATAGAGTTATATCATAAGAAAAGGCGTCTTCAAATCAAAGGTCAATTTATTCATACTCCCACCTTGTTTTCTGGCAACCAAATGCTATATTATATAAGTGGACCAAAACACCCTCTCAATGATGGTTCCACCCAGTGGTAGCATGGACCTGTTTAAACTGTTGTGTCAACATATTCTCTCTGAAGGATACTTTAATACTTAGGCATCCTGACTAATATTTGGTTACCAACAGAACAGGGTAATAACCAAGCTATGTACAATGTGACCTTTGATTTTAAGACCATCCATCCATCCATCCATTTTCTTCTGCTTATCCGGGATCGGGTCGCGGGGCAGCAGCTTCAGAAGGGAGGCCCAGACTTCCCTCTCCCCAGCCATGTCTTCCAGCTCCTCCGATTTTAAGACGTCTTTTATTATTAAATTACTCATTCGCAGGCATAACCCAATAAAATTATACCTAGATGAAATGTGCATGAAGTCAGTATAAACTCAACTAAATTACTGACATCAGGTATGCATGCTAAGTGGAAAATGAAGGTTTTAATGCAATGCTGCTCATTAACAGAAATCTCTTTTATGCTGACTTGAATCCTCTCTGCCATAATTCTCTCTTTAACCCTTGATCCATTTCAAGTATTGAAGAAGGGAATAAAAGGGTGGTTTTATTTATCCATGTTATGTCATCATTGCACAATGAGTTGAAGGTATTCGTCATCATCCTGGTTATTGGAAACTTCAACCTGGACAGGTTTCAAAGCTGAAATTGCATAAACTGACATAAATAGCATTCAGATTGACTAGTATTACCAGAGACAACAGGGACTGCTCCTCATGAAGCAGTTGTTTATATTGGTCATTTCTTCTCTTATTTTATTGTGTCATCAAAAGTGTCTAATTTAGGTTCATTATTTTAAACTGATCCATGCTACCATAAGGCTGAAATATCAGCTATGCTAATGAAGCTATGCTATTTTAACACTTGGCCCAGTGTTAAAATACTTTAAGATAAGTTTTGATCTTAATATATAAAATGTGCTTTCTTGAAGTCGTTAGAAACAAGAGTTGAAAAGCAAATTTTAGATATGCTTTCAAGAACAAAAAGAAAAAAATACTTTAAACTTGTCCAAGTTCAGTTTATTTATTCAGTTTGTAACAATAACAGTTCAGTCTGTGTGATTCACAAAGGAGAAAAAGTGCAAATAATTCAAAAGTTTGCTAAACTGTGGACACTGGTTACTTGTCATTTTCATCAATTTATTCCTTTTCAAAAAGGTATAGCCTTTTAACATTTTTTGCAGAAATTGCAGCAACATTGCCTTGTCAAATTTAAGGGATCACTTTGTATTTGGTATAAAACTAACACTAACTCATAATGAGAACATGTAGTTGACGCAAGCATGAATTATGCTCTCGCTCTCTAGATCAGTGGTTTTTAACCTGGTTTCGATCGAACCCCAGCGGTTCGGTGAGTCGGTCTCAGGGGTTCGGCGGAGCCTCTGAGGTAAAGACACACTTGTGTAAAGTCGTGATGACGCCCCGCTTTGCCATCACTTGCTGC
The DNA here is from genome assembly GCA_033032245.1 of Poecilia picta. Lineage (NCBI taxonomy): Eukaryota > Metazoa > Chordata > Actinopteri > Cyprinodontiformes > Poeciliidae > Poecilia > Poecilia picta. The sequence goes on from CM065371.1 coordinate 21,549,251, forward strand.
AGAGGATCACGTTACATTGCTTAGCCAATCAGAGGATCACGTTACATTGCTTAGCCAATCAGAGCTGCGGAGGAGCCCTGATTGGAGGAGCTCCATTTTCAGCAGGGATTTGAACTTGTGTCTTTAATTACTTCAGCAAAGTTCACAGTTTTTACCAAATTCTGTAGCTTCCGGTGTACTTCTAAATCTGCTCCTTAGTTGCATCTTTTCGGGGTTGGTGCTGCCTCTAGTGGCGTGGGGGTAGTAACACAACTAATATAATAACATTACTAAATCAGAATACCGCAAAGTATTGTGTGTGTCGAGGAGAGGGGGGAGGGAATAAGAAGGGTTCGGTGAACGCGCATATGCAACTGGGGGGTTCGGTACCTCAAAAAAGGTTAAGAACCACTACTCTAGACAGTCATGACCCAAAGCAAATCACCAAGTCCACATTTGAATGGCCCAGAAGATGCAAAATACAGGTTGTATTGCCATCTTATGTAATATTCATGAATTGTGTCATAATGTAATAAATTCGGGCTTCAAAATGTGACTGAAACAGCATTATGTAATAATGAAAAATAATGAAATCCTTGAACACATTTTAGTTGTTACCTTTTGCACTGGTCAGTACAAATTAAAAAGGTTAAAAAAAATATAATGTAATTATGTGGCACAAAAACCAGTGTTTGTCCAAATCAGTATATTAACAGTCCACTAATAGCAGTCATGCTATAGATCACAAGCTTGTAATTCTTTGAAACTTCTGGTCATTTAATTGCCTATTCAGACTCACAGTCAGATCCTTTGATATTAACACATACTGTAAGCCAGAACAGTCAAAACACATAAACATCTTTTTCAATGCATTTTTAGAAAAAAAAATTAAATTAATTTTTTAGACTTAACTATTAATATATTTGTTTCTCTAGTTTTCCTTCAGGTGTTTTTCTTGGAGAACAAACAAAAGATAACTTGTTAGGCCAAATTATTTTCAACAAAACTCACCCTACAAAAGATGCATATGTGTACGAACATAGTAAACAACAAACGTTTTTAAAAGTATTACAGATAAGAAGCAAAAATCTGGAGCACACACAAATATATGTATCTTGATTTACAAACTGCTCTGTTTTCTCCAACTCTGAGTCAGGTTCAGGTTTTGATTGAGGTTTTCTGCTACTAAAGAGAGTTTTTTTTTTCTGTTGTCATTATCTAATTTAGTAAACTGAGAAAGGTAGAGGTTTCTGCCATTAGTATAGCTGTGATAATTTCGCCCCATCGTAGCATGAAATGGTTTAAAATGTTGGACCTAAATCAGAGTGTTTCAGATCATTAATGTTTAACATCATTTATTGTTTTAAACATTAGAAAATTGCACTATGTAGATGTATAAAAATATATATTGTCATAATCCAACCTATAGTTGGGTTAAGGTCAAGGTTATTCTACCTTGAGTAGAATTTAGAAAAACAGGCAAGATGAAAAAATAAATAAATTACCAATAAATACAACTCTTAATTCCAGAGAGCTTTCATGAGCATCCCCTGGTCTGGATCCCCTGGTCCAGATATCTAAATGTATTGCTCAATTTGCTAATCAAGACAGGTTTTGATATTTGTAGTTTATCAGCTTTGAGGTCTGTTTGTCATGAACGTGCAGGTTTGTCCAGGGCGTAGCTTTCCTACAATCAGCATGATACATGCAATACCTTCAAGTTATTTTGTGATGATGATATAACATTGCATACGTGTGTAAACAACCTCTTTTTCCACTCACACCCAAAGTGACGTTGAAGAGCAGCAAGAATTGATGATAGCTTCGTGACAAAGAGAATCCAAGTTAATATAAAATGGATTTATATTCATGAGCAAACAAGGTACGCTTCAGGTGACATAAAACCTTCATTCCCTACTAAGTAGGCATCCATAATCCCAGTAATTTAGTTGAGTTCATGGCAACTTCATACACATTTTATTTGGGGATATTTTATTGGTTTATGCCACTGACTGAGTGATTTCATATCAACGGAAGTCTTAAAATCAAAGGTCATGTTGTTGTGTATAGTTCCACCCTATTTCCCTTGGTAACCAAATCATACATAATGTCAGTGGGTCAAAATATCATTCAGAGACAATATATTCAGACTTATTACAAATAATTTACACGTTGATTTGGGATCAAAACTATTTTATTGATCCCAAAGGAAATTAAATGTTATAACTCATATTAATTCAGTATTCTTCAGAGTAAATGATGATGGCTGTGGGCAGGATGGATCTCCTGTAGTGGTCCGTAATACAGCAAATTTGAAGAAGTCTCTGACTGAAGACACTCTATTTTTCTGATTGTTTGGGACTTTGCTGTTGTTACTCCTGGATTTTCCGACTGTGCAGACATAAAGGATATTTTTGTTCTACACCACTTCGCTCTAAAATGCTTTCAACTATATCTGGGTCTCATGGGGTCAAATTTATAAATAAAATAATCTTGTAGAAAAATACATCAATATAGTAATAAGATTTTTACTCTGGTATCTGCATTTTTAATTTCCATACTTTGATATGAAAAAAAAAAACACTTAAGGTGCGGTTCTTTCTTTCTTTCTTCCTTTTTTTCTTTCTTTCTTTCTTTGTTTCTTTGTTTCTTTCTTTCTTTCTTTCTTTCCCATAACGGACAAAAAGCGTGATGAACTTTCCATTTAAACCTTTCATTGTGTTTCATGTCTTTGACAAGTGACACTGTCACTTGTCAAAGACAAGTTGTATGGCAAATGTTGTATAGCAAATAGAATATGAAAATTTTAAATATATATATATATATATATATATATATATATATATATATATATATATATAATATATACAGTATATATAGTATATATATATATTATATATATATAAAAATGTATATATATATTATATAAATTTATATATTTATTTATATATTTATATAAACTTATATATATATGTGTGTATATATATATATCAAATATCTGTGACGTGCGTCCTGTCATCATGGAAAATAATAATAAGATCATTTATATTGCTATTTTGTACTATAAAGTACCTATTTTTTAATTAGTTTAACCAATTCTGATTATTTTTTCTTCAAAATCGCTGGCTTTTTGCATTTTCCCATTCAAATACTCAGAAGCGAAGCCGGTGAGGCAGCAGTGAGCTCAGCCTCACCTGGGATTGCTCAACCTCTCGCTAACTGCACTGGCTGTCATTATATGGGAGCATGTTCTTCCTGCCTGTAAGCCGGCAATAAAATGGCTAAAAAACATTTAATATATGGGCTGATTTTCCATAATTTAGCTTATGTACATAATGTACTGTGTTTTTTGTCACCAACTGTGTGTGTATTGTGTTTTGTGTGTGGAGGAGCGATAAGAAACGGCAGAGAACAGACTCGAGGTGAGGCAGGCAGTTCTCTTGCCTCATGGCTGGGGGCAGTAGCTAATCTACCACAGCAATTATTTTTTAATAAAACATTAAGCCTAAAAAGTACTACAACAACAGACTGAATGTTCTGTTCTGTGTGCAAAATTCTTGAATGTTTTTTGGTGTTAAATCCTAAAACATGAAGTGGCATTATTGTTGTCAGTTGCTATGGCAACGAATCTGCGTGTAGCTTGGCGGATACGAGAAAGTGCTTTCTCCTTTTCTCTTTCCCTTTGCTGTGGATCATAGCATGAAATTAATACCTACATTTCTAAGTTTCACTGAGTTAACGCGGCTATGGATGACATGTAAAAGATTAGTCTTTTTGCTCCCCAGCGTTGTAAGCCTGTGCGAAATTTCCATATGTCCAATAACATGCATGGTGTCTAAGTCATAAGTCAGTGCCTCACCAGCAATGAACCTCAATGCACTATATGTATATATACTTGGCCTTTTTCTCTGCAAACACATTTAGGTTCTTCTCTTTTAAAGGCATGATTGTATGGAAAGGCCGGTGGAAATGGGTGCTCTAAAATGTCTGCAATAAGTGACAAGAAGGAAGCACAAATACAACAGAAGACATTGCTTGACAACGTTTTTGGAACATTTAAAGCATAAAAGAAATAGGTAATGAAAATAAATGACAAATGTTCCTCAGCAATCCCAATTTTGAGCTGTAGGATTTCTGAAAATTTCTATCTTGTCATAAAGTGATGGCAGGATGGAAAGTTACGTTCAGATGTCTAGAGGTTTATTTAGATTGGTTTTTAAATGTTTGAGATTATTATTAGTAAAACTCCATGGTCTCTCAACTTCATCTTATTTTTATGGACACTCTCCTCTCCATCACCCTCCATGATAATACAGGCAAAATGCTCATTTAAATAGGATGATCTGCACCACTTATTGACTTTGTAGAGGTTAGTTGATGCAACATACTCAACAGTTGCATGCAGAATCTTTTTTCCATAAGCAATATAGCACTCTTTATTTAGTATCTTTTAGGATCATGCCTTTATTGCTCAGCAACACCCTGGAAGGAGTGGTTACTGATTAAAACTACTGCATCAGGGATGAACGACTCACACTTGTCCACACAGTTCATACTGCCATCAATCTTTTTACACGACTTTGTCCATCAGGTTTCTTTTTGCAATGGCTAAAACATTAACTGTGGCTTTCATCCTTTGGATTGCTGTTACCTCTTTTGGTAAGTGGCTATATTTTTATATGTCTTGTTTAGAAGTTATTGTGAAGGAACACATTTCTACGCTTTGAATATTTTATCCTTGTGATGTTAAAATAATGTCTGTTGTTCCATTAAAGCAGAAATAGCAGCAGTGCGTAAAGACTTAAAAGGCAGGTCAGCAGACAGCTTAGCAGATGGACTATAACTATTGAAAAATATTAATTTCCTTTTTTAAATTTTGTAACTGAAATTAGCCCTAATAACATCAAGGAAAAAATCATAAAACATCACTTTATTTAGACATAAAAAATAAAATTGCATCCAAAAAGTATTAATACTGCACTCTATCCACATTTTGCTGTTACAGTCTTATTGTAAATTATGTTCTATCAATCAGAGGTTTATTAAAGACACAAATAGGTCCACATGAGAAAAAAAGAAAAAAAACCCAGTAATAGTAATAATAAATTAAATCACATTAAAAAATAGTAATCACAATATACTAAGTCACTGATTTACAGAGGCTAAATCGCCATTGTGTTAAATTTCTTTCCTCAAAATTTGAAACATACATACCCCATTATGACAAAGTGAACATTTTTGACTTCTTTGCTAATTTATTCAAAATAAAAATCAAGAAAATCACATTTTTATGATTTATCTAATACTTTACCGATCTACAGTAAAGTATGAGGTGGTTTGGCTTATTGTTTTCTGCAGCACTTGTCAAGCTTCGTCAGGTTGGATGGGAGACATTTGTGTAAAACCCTTTTCAGAGATGCTCAAACTCTTAAAAAGAGATTCAATCCCAGGGACCACATACAAGTCTGGTCTGCATTCATCAAGTCCTCTATCCTGAGTCGTCTCCCACTTCCTGTTGCTGCAAACCATGGTTCACTAAAGGGGTGTTGGAGTGTCTTGCACACATGACACCAGGCAATCACACTAGTTTAATCTTTGCCTCATTAGAGAAGAAAATTTTGTTTCTTGTGGTCTGAGAGCAGTGCCAGACCTAGAAACTTTTTTTAAAAAACAGACGAGAGGTCCTGGCAGTGCTGGACCCCCTTAGTGAAGTAGCTGAAAATCAGGCGTAGGCAAATAAAAACAAAAAACTCAACACAAGAACAGCAAAAGAATATATATTGTATAACTGTCACGTGGAAGAAAACAAAAAATTAGGTGTAATTGTCCTTTGTTGAGTTATTTTGTAAGTAGATAATTTTGTAACTCATAACTTTCTAAATCTATCAGGGTTGATGACATTTCTAAAAATTAAATCGGATGTTAAGATTGAGCAGTATGGACTTTATCACAGGGACCGCGTTTCATTGGCTAATGCCCATTTCACGTCACAGTGCAGCTACCACGTGCGTTACGGTCTCACAAACACAAGCTACAGTAGTAAACACATGCTAATCTACATTGTGGACTAGCAGACCGGCAGAAAGTTTTTGCATCAGGACTCGAAAAAGAATGGTTCTCCACCATCAGTGGGGAATCTGTACAGGCGATGTCAGGTATCCTGATCGTATTTGTGGAACTAAAATTCACAGATTTCCAAAATCTGAAATGAAAAGCCTTGCTTGGATCAAAGCTTGTGAATGACCGCATTTGCAGCTCAACCGTCGTAGGATAAATAAGAACAAAGGAGTGTGTGCTGGTTTAAATATTATTGCTTTGCTTTCTTTGTGTTTAGTGAATGAAAAAAGAAAGTCAATAATAAACACATCCATTATGAAAACCTTTTAGTCAATATTGGCAGTACCAATACAACTTCTACACCTTGAAGCCTGTCTGTTGCAGTCTTACGTTAGCTGAACAGATCAATATGCAATGTGTACCGTATCTGACGTACATGAAAGATTTTATTTCACCTGAAAAGGCTTTTTACTAAACTGTAATCGTGTTAGCCACGCTAGCACCGAGTACCGTGTATATGTCATAGGCACATTTAACCCCTCAAAACCATGAATGTCCGACTTACCCAGCCACTAGGCATCAGTGATCTTGTCCACAGCTATATTTATGCTGAGGGTGTGAGGATCTGCTGCTTTCCTCATCAACTGCTAGCTTTTCGCTTTGACGCGCACAATGGTGGAGGCATCGTGTGGTTCAAACACCTTGATGTCGTCCAAAAAAGAAGACATGAACTTGTTGGTTCCCCTGTCCATTGTTGTCATGGCTGATATTTTGTGAAAATCCGGCAGAAATGCTAAACTAATCGACTCAGTTGAAATGAAAGATGCCTTGTTTACGTAGAAACTAAGCCCTGTTAGGCTTTGGTTGTGAGACATGCACCCATGTGGGATTTCGAGGGCGTTTCTGGGCGGAGCTTGGTAAGGTCCATAGACCACTTCTTTCTAATAATTACTTTTTTACTACTGATCAATTTCTTGGACATATACTTTCCACTTTTACTATTCCTACTATTACTGCTTTGAGGGAATTCGTTCACATCTGTCTGTCTGACTGGCCAGGTTCTTTGAATCCACGTTCTTAAAAAAGGCCTTCTTCCAATTGCTATAACAAATGAAACGAATGCACATACATATGTGACATTATGACAACATTAAAAAGTGGTTTAGATCAATTAAAATCTCTGTAACCAATATGCTATCTGTAGAGACATATTATTAAATTCATTGTACCACACACAATAGCATATTTTATTTAATTAAACAAAAATGGTGAATTGGTGGATGTCATTTTAAAGAAATTAAAATAATTTTATTTCAACTTCTTTCAATGAAAATTATCTCTCTAAAGCTGCAACAACAACCACTACAAGATCTCTGGCAACAACTACAGGAGATCCCACTACCACCATGAAAGCAACAACAAAAACCACAGAAGCTTTAACTACAACCGGTGCACCTCAAACTACAACCACAGGAGATCCAACCACAATCACTGCAGCTCCAACCACAACCACAGCAGATCCAACTACAACCACTGAAGCACCAACAACAACCACAGCTACTCACACTACAACCACTGAAGCACCACCAACAACAGCAGCTCCAACCACAACCACTGCAGCTCCAACCACGACAACTTCTCTAACCACAACAACTGCAGCACCAACAACAACCACAGCAGCTCCAATTACTACCACAGCAGCTCCAACTACAACAACTGAAGAACCAACAACAACCACACCAGCTCCAACTACAACCACAGTGGCTCCAACCATGACAACTTCTCCAACCGTAACAACTGAAGCACCAACAACAACCATTGCTGCTCCAACAACTACTACAGCAGCCCCAACAACAACCACAGTAGCTCCAACTACTACCACAGCGGCTACAACCACCACTACAGAAGCTCCAACAACAACCACAGTAGCTCTAACTACTACCACAACGGCTCCAACAACAACTACAGCTGCTCCGAGCACCACTACAGCAGCTCCAACAACAATCACTAGGGCTCCAACAACAACTACAGCTGCTCCAACAACAACCACTGTGGCTCTAACTACAACCTCTGAAGCACCAACAACAACCTCAGTAGCTCCAACTACTACCACAATGGCTCCAACCACAAAAACAATTTCTCCAACAACTACTACAGCAGCTCCAACAACAACCACAGTAGCTCCGACTACAACCACTGCAGCACCAACAACAACCACAGCAGCTCAAACTACAACCACAGTGGCTCCAACCACAACAACTTCTCCAACCACAAAAACTGAAGCACCAACAACAACCATAGCTACTCCAACAACTACTACTGCAGCACCAAAAACAACGACAGTAGCTCCAACCACTACCACAACGGCTCCAACCACAACTGCAGCACCAACAACATCCACAGCTGCTCCAACAACTACTACAGCAGCCACAACAACTACCACAGTAGCTCAAACTACTACCACAGCGGCTACAACCACCACTACAGAAGCTCCCACAACAACCACAGTAGCTCTAACTACTACCACAACGGCTCCAAAAACAACTACAGCAGCTCCAACAACAACTACAGCTGCTCCGACAACAACCACCGTGGCTCTAACTACAACCTCTGAAGCACCAACAACAACCTCAGTAGCTCCAACTACTACCACAATGGCTCCAACCACAACAACAATTTCTCCAACCACAACAACCGCAGCACCAACAACAACCACAGTAGCTCCAACTACAACCACAGTGGCTCCAACAACAACAATTGCTGCTCCAACAACTACTACTGCAGCTCCAACAACAACCACAGCAGCTCCAACTACAACCACTGCAGCACCAACGACAATTAGAGTAGCTCCAACTACTGCCACAATGGCTCCAACCACAACAACAATTTCTCCAACAACAACAACCGCAGCACATACAACAACCACAACGGCTCCAACCACAATGACTGCAGCACCACCAACAACCACTGAAGCACCAACAACCACAGCAGCTCAAACTACAACCACAGTGGCTACCAACCACAACAACTGAAGCACCAACAACAACCATTGCTGCTCAACAACACTACTGCAGCTCCACAACAACCACTGCTGCTCCAACAACTACACAGCAGCTCCAACAACATCTACAGCAGCTCCAACAACTATCTACAGAAGCTCCAACCACTACAACAGCTCCAACACTTCACAGCTGCTCCAGCACCACTCAGCTAACGCAGCTCCGACAACAACCACAGCAGCTCCAACTACAACACTGCAGTACCAACAACAACACAGTAGCTCCTACTACTACCACAACAAATCCAACCACAACAAATTTCTCCAACAACTACAATGCATCCACAACAACCACAGCAGCTCCAACTACAACCACTGCAGACCAACAACAACACAGTAGCTCCTACTACCACACAACAAATCAACCACAACAATCTCCAAAACCTACAGAGCTCCAACAACAACCACAGTAACTCCAACCACAACAACCGCAGCTCCAACACACCACAACGGCTCCAACCACAAACTGCAGCACCACAACAACAACCACTGAGACCAACAACAACCACAGCAGCTCAACTACAACCACAGTGGCTCCAACACAACACTGAAGACCAACAACAACCATGCTGCTCCAACAACTACTACTGCAGCTCCAACAACAACCACTGCTGCTCCAACAACTACTACAGCAGCTCCAACAACATTACAGCAGCTCCAACAACTACTACAGAAGCTCCAACCACCACAACAGCTCCAACTACTTCCACAGCTGCTCCGAGCACCACTACAGCGCTCCAACAACAACCACGCGCTCTAACTACAACTCTGAAGCCCAACAACAACCACAGTAGCTCCAACACTACACAATGGCTCCAACACAACAACATTTCCCAACAACTACTACAGAGCTCCAACAACAACCCAGTTCTCAACTACACCACTGCAGCACCAACAACAATCACAGTGCTCCAACTACTGCCACAATGGCTCCGACCACAACAACATTTCTCCAACCACAACAACACAGCACAACAACAACCAACCTCCAACCAACAACTGCAGCACCAACAACAACACTGAAGCACCAACAACAACCACAGCAGCTCAAACTACAACCACTGTGGCTCCAACCACAACAACTTCTCCAACCACAACAACTGAAGCACCAACAACAACCATAGCTGCTCCAACAACTACTACTGCAGCACCAACAACAATGACAGTAGCTCCAACCACTACCACAACCGCTCCACCCACAACTGCAGCACCAACAACAACCACTGCTGCTCCAACAACTACTACAGCAGCTCCAACAACAACCACAGTGTCCAACCACAACAGCTTCTCCACCACAACAACTGAAGCAACAACAACAACCATGCTGCTCCAACAACTATACTGCAGCACCAACAACGACAGTAGCTCCAACCACTACCACAACTTCTCCAACACAACAACTGCAGCACCAACAACAACAATTGCTGCTCCAACAACTACTACTGCAGCTCCGACAACAACCACAGCAGCTCCAACTACAACCATGCGTACCAACAACACCACAGTAGCTCCTACTATACCACAACAATCCAACCCAACAATTTCTCCAATAACTACTACTGCAACTCCGACAACAACCACAGCAGCTCCAACTACAACCACTAGAGCTCCAACACAACAACTCACAGAACTATCTACCACAAACAACCACAACATTCTCCAAAACTACTACAGCAGCACCAACAACAACCACAGTAACTCCAACCACTACACAACCGCACCCAACAACCACAACGGCTCCAACCACAACAACTGCAGCACACAACAACAACTACTGAAGAACCCAACAACAACCACAGCTGCGTCCAACTACAACCACGTGCTCCAACCACAACAACTGAAGCACCAACAACAACCATTGCTGCTCCAACAACTACTACTGCAGCTCAAAAACAACACTGTAGCTCCAACAACTACACACACTCCAACAACATCTACAGCAGCCCAACAACAACTACAGCAGCTCCAACCACCTCAACAGCTCCAACACTTCCACAGTGCTCCGAGCACACCCCTGACAGTCTCCAACAACAACCACCGAGCTCTAACTACAACCTACAAGCACCAACAACAACCACAATAGCTCCAATACTACACTCAAGGCTCCAACAACAACAACAATCTCCAACTACAACCACTAGCAGTCCAACAACAACCACAGTATCTCCAACTACAACCACGCAGCAACCAACCACAATCCAGTAGTCCAACTACTAGCACATGGCATCCGAACAACAACAATTTCTCCAACCACAACAACCGCAGCACCAACAACAACCACAACGGCTCCAACCACAACAACTGCAGCACCAACAACAACCACTGAAGCACCAACAACAACCACAGCAGCTCAAACTACAACCACTGTGGCTCCAACCACAACTCCCAACAACTGAAGCACCAACAACAACCATAGCTGCTCCAACAACTACTACTGCAGCACCAACAACAGACATAGCTCCAACCACTACCACACAGCTCCACCACACTGCAGCACCAACACCAGCTGCTCCAACAACTACTACAGCAGCTCCAACAACAACAACAGTGGCTCCAAACTACAGCTTCTCAACCACACACCTGAGCAACACATACAACTGCTCTCAACAACATACACGCGCACTCAACACACTCTGAAGCACCAACAACAACCACAGTAGCTCCAACTACTACAACAATGGCCCAACCACAACAACAATTTCTCCAACAACTACTACAGCAGCTCCAACAACAACCACAGTATCTCCAACTACAACCACTGCAGCACCAACAACAATCACAGTAGCTCCAACTACTGCCACAATGGCTCCGACCACAACAACAATTTCTCCAAACCACAACAACCACAGCACCAACAACAACCACAACGGCTCCAACCACAACAACTGCAGCACCAACAACAACCAACTGAAGCACCAACAACAACCACAGCAGCTCAAACTACAACCACTGTGGCTCCAACCACAACAACTTCTCCAACCACAACAACTGAAGCACCAACAACAAAAAAAAAAAAAAAAAAAAAAAAAAAAAAAAAAAAAAAAAAAAAAAAAAAAAAAAAAAAAAAAAAAAAAAAAAAAAAAAAAAAAAAAAAAAAAAAAAAAAAAAAAAAAAAAAAAAAAAAAAAAAAAAAAAAAAAAAAAAAAAAAAAAAAAAAAAAAAAAAAAAATTTCTCCAACAACAATTTCTCCAACCACAACAACCGCGCCACACCAACAAAAACCACAACGGCTCCAACCACAACAACTGCAGCACCAACAACAACCACTGAAGCACCAACAACAACCACAGCAGCTCAAACTACAAACAAAGTGGATGCAACCACAACAACAATTTCTCCAACCACAACAACCGCAGACCAACAACAACCAACACGGCTCCAACCACAACAACTGATTCACCAACAACAACCATTGCTGCTCCAACAACTACTACTGAAGCACCAACAACAACGACGTGCTCCAACCACTACCACAACTTCTCCTACCACAACAACTGCAGCACCAACAACAACAATTGCTGCTCCAACAACTAACTGCAGCTCCGACAACAACCACAGCTGCTCCAACTACACCACTGCAGTACCAAAACAACCACAGTAGCTCCTACTACTACACAACGCCCAACACAACAACAATTTCTCCAACAACTACTACAGCAGCTCCAACAACAACACAGTAGCTCCACTACAACCAAGTGACTCCAACAACAACAATTTCTGCTCCAAAAACTACTACAGCAGCTCCAACAACACACAGTAGCTCCAACTACAACCACAGTGGCTCCAACAACAACAATTTCGCTCCAAAAATACTCCTGCCGCTCCAACAACAACACAGCAGCTCCAACTACAACAACTGCAGCTCCCACAACAACCACAGAAGCTCCTATTACTACCACACCGTCCAACTACAACCACTGCAGCCTAACAACAACCACTGCTGCTCCAACAACTACTCAGCGGCTACAACCACCACTACAGTAGCTCCAACAAAAACGCAGTAGCTCTAACTACTTACCACAACAGCTCCAACAACAACTACAGCGCTCCAACAACTACTACAGCAGCTCCAACACTACAGCAGCTAACAACTACTACTGAAGTTCCAACCACACAACAGCTCCATCTACTACCACAGCTGCCGAGCACCACTACAGCAGCTCCAACAACAACCACGCGGCTCTAACTACAACCTCTGAAGCACCAACAACAATCACAGTGCTCCAACTACTGCCAACGATGGCTCCAACCACAACACAACAATTTCTCCAACCACAACAAACCGCATGCACAACAACAACCACACGGCTCAAACTACAACATCAGTGGCTCCAACCAATAACTGCAGCCACAACAACAACATTGCTGCTCCAACAAACTACTACTGCAGCACCAACAACAACCACTGAAGCACCCAAACCACAGCAGCCAAACTAACAACCACAGTGGCTCCAACCACAACAACATGAAGCTCCAACAACACCACTGCTAGCTCCAACAACTCAACACAGCGCCCCAACACAATCAACCACAGTAGCTCCATACTACTACCACAGCGGCTACAACACACTACAGAAGCTCCAAACCAATTACAACACACAGTAGCTCAACTACTACCACAACGGCTCCAACCACAACAACAATTTGCTCAACAACTAACATACTCCACAGCTCCAACTAACTACTCCACAGCTCCAACAACAACATCTCCAACAACATACAGCAGCTCCAACACACCACAAGCAGCTCAACAACTACTGAAGCTCCAACACCACAACCAAGCACTCCAACTACTACCACAGCTGCTCCCAACAACAACAACCACCGCGCTCTCTAACTACATACCTACTGAAGCACCAACAACAACCTCAGTAGCTCCAACTACTACCACAATGGCTCCAACCACAACAACAATTTCTCCAACAACTACTACAGCAGCTCCAACTACAACCACAGTATCTCCAACTACAACCACTGAAGCACCAACAACAATCACAGTAGCTCCAACTACTGCCACAATGGCTCCAACCACAACAACAATTTCTCCAACCACAACAACCGCAGCACCAACAAAAACCACAACGGCTCCAACCACAACAACTGCAGTTCCAACCACAACCACAGCAGCTCCAACTACAACAACTGCAGCTCCAACAACAACCACAGAAGCTCCTATTTCTACCACACCGGCTCCAACTACAACCACTGCAGCACTAACAACAACCACAGTAGCTCGAAACTACTACAACAACGGCTCCAACACCACCACCAACAGCTCCAACCACAACCACAGTAGCTCCAAACAACAACAATTGCTGCTCCCGACAACTAATACTGCAGCTCCGACAACAACCACAAGCAGCTCCAACTACAACCACTGCAGGACCAACAACAACCACAGCAGCTCCAACTATAACACTGCAGGGCAAACAACAACCACTGTTGCTCCAACAACCACAGTAGCTCCAACTACTACCATAACGACTCCAACCAATCACTCCAACAACAACCTCTGCTGCCCCACTAACAACTACTACAGCAGCTCCAAAAACCACAGCTGCTCACATTTACTACCACACTGCAGCTCAACAACAACACACCGCAGCTCCAACTACAACCACAGCTGCTACAACTATGACAACGTCTCACAACTACAACAACTTCAGCCAACAACACAACCCTGTTGCCTCAAACAACAACTACTCAGAGCTCCAACAACAACCATAGATGCTCCAATTACTACCACAGCAGCTCCACACAAACCTACAGCAGCTCCAAACTACTACCACAGCAGCTCCAACTACAACCACTGATAGCACCACACAACAACCACAGCAGCTCCAACTACTACCACAGCAGCTCCAACTACACACCCACCTGAAGCTCCAATTACACCACACCAGCCAGCTCCAACAACAACTACAGCAGCTCCAACTACTACCACAGCAGCTCCAACTACAATCACTGCTGCTCCAACAACAACCACAGTAGCTGCAATTACTACCACAGTGGCTCCAACTACAACCACTGAAGCACCAACAGCAACTACAGCAGCTCCAACAACAACCACAGTAGCTCCAACTACAACCACTGCAGCACCAACAACAATCACAGTAGCTCCAACTACTGCAACGATGGCTCCAACCACAACAACAATTTCTCCAACAACAACAACCGCAGCACCAACAACAACCACAACGGCTCAAACTACAACCACAGTGGCTCCAACCACAACTGCAGCACCAACAACAACATTTGCTGCTCCAACAACTACTACTGCAGCACCAACAACAACCACTGAAGCACCAACAACCACAGCAGCTCAAACTACAACCACAGTGGCTCCAACCACAACAACTGAAGCACCAACAACAGCCACTGCTGCTCCAACAACTACTACAGCAGCCCCAACAACAACCACAGTAGCTCCAACTACTACCACAGCGGCTACAACCACCACTACAGAAGCTCCAACAACAACCACAGTAGCTCTAACTACTACCACAACAGCTCCAACCACAACAACAATTTCTCCAACAACTACTACAGAAGCTCCAACAACAACCACCGCGCCTCTAACTACAACCTCTGAAGCACCAACAACAACCTCAGTAGCTCCAACTACTACCACAATGGCTCCAACCACAACAACAATTTCTCCAACAACTACTACAGCAGCTCCAACAACAACCACAGTATCTCCAACTACAACCACTGCAGCACCAAACAATCACAGTAGCTCCAACTACTGCCACCATGGCTCCTACCACAACAACAATTTCTCCAACCACAACAACCGCAGCACCAACAAAAACCACAACGGCTCCAACCACAACAACTGCAGCACACAACAACAACCACTGAAGCACCAACAACAACCACAGCAGCTCAAACTACAAACAAAGTGGATGCAACCACAACAACAATTTCTCCAACCACAACAACCGCAGGACCAACAACAACCAACACGGCTCCAACCACAAACAACTGATTCACCAACAACAACCATTGCTGCTCCAACAACTACTACTGAAGCACCAACAACAACGACAGTAGCTCCAACCACTACCACAACTTCTCCTACCACAACAACTGCAGCACCAACAACAACAATTGCTGCTCCAACAACTACTACTGCAGCTCCGACAACAACCACAGCTGCTCCAACTACAACCACTGCAGTACCAACAACAACCACAGTAGCTCCTACTACTTCCACAACGACTCCAACCACAACAACAATTTCTCCAATAACTACTACAGCAGCTCCAACAACAACCACAGTAGCTCCAACTACAACCACAGTGGCTCCAACAACAACAATTTCTGCTCCAAAAACTACTACAGCAGCTCCAACAACAACCACAGTAGCTCCAACTACAACCAGAGTGGCTCCAACAACAACAATTTCTGCTCCAAAAACTACTCCTGCCGCTCCAAAAACAACCACAGCAGCTCCAACTACAACAACTGCAGCTCCAACAACAACCACAGAAGCTCCTATTTCTACCACACCGGCTCCAACTACAACCACTGCAGCACTAACAACAACCACAGTAGCTCGAACTACTACCACAACGGCTCCAACCACCACCACAACAGCTCCAACCACAACCACAGTAGCTCCAACAACAACAATTGCTGCTCCGACAACTAATACTGCAGCTCCGACAACAACCACAGCAGCTCCAACTACAACCACTGCAGGACCAACAACAACCACAGCAGCTCCAACTATAACCACTGCAGGGCAAACAACAACCACTGTTGCTCCAACAACAACCACAGTAGCTCCAACTACTACCATAACGACTCCAACCATCTCTCCAACAACAACCTCTGCTGCCCTAACAACTACTACAGCAGCTCCAAAAACCACAGCAGCTCCATTTACTACCACTGCAGCTCCAACAACAACCACCGCAGCTCCAACTACAACCACAGCTGCTACAACTATGACAACGTCTCCAACTACAACAACTTCAGCACAAACAACAACCACTGTTGCTCAAACAACTACTACTCCAGCTCCAACAACAACCACAGCAGCTCCAACACCAACCACTGCTGCCCCAACTACAATCACTGCTGCTCCAACAACAACCATAGATGCTCCAATTACTACCACAGCAGCTCCAACAAACAACTACAGCAGCTCCAACTACTACCACAGCAGCTCCAACTACAACCACTGAAGCACCAACAACAACCACAGCAGCTCCAACTACTACCACAGCAGCTCCAACTACAACCACTGAAGCTCCAATTACTACCACAGCAGCTCCAACAACAACTACAGCAGCTCCAACTACTACCACAGCAGCTCCAACTACAATCACTGCTGCTCCAACAACAACCACAGTAGCTGCAATTACTACCACAGTGGCTCCAACTACAACCACTGAAGCACCAACAGCAACTACAGCAGCTCCAACTACTACCACAGCTGCTCCAACTACAACCACTGCAGCACGAACAACAATCACAGTAGCTCCAATTACTGACACAATGGCTCCAACCACAACAACAATTTTTCCGTCCACAACAACTGCAGCACCAACAACAACCACAGTAGCTCCCATTACTACCACATCGGCTCCAACTACAACAACTGCAGCTCCAACCACAACAACTGCAGCACCAACAAAAACCACTGCAGCTCCAAAAACAACCACAGCAGCTCCAATTACTACCACAGCAGCTCCAACTACAACCACTGCAGCACCAACAACAACAATTGCTGCTCCAACAACTACTACTGCAGCTCCGACAAAAACCACAGTAGCTCCAACTACTGCCACAACGGTTCCAACCACAACAATAATTTCTCCAACAACTACTACATCAGCTCCAACAACAACCACAGTAGCTCCAACTACTACCACAACGGCTCCAACCCCAACAACTGCAGCACCAACATCAACCACAGCAGCTCCAATGACCACAAAAGCTCCAACTACATCAACTGCAGCTCCAACAACAACCACAGTAGCTCCAACTACTACCACAATGGCCCCAACCACCACCACAGCAGCTCCAACAACAACCACTGCTTCTCCAACAACAACTACAGAAGCTCCAACCACCACAACAGCTCCAACTACAACCACTGCAGCACCACGAACAACCACAGTAGCTCCAACTACTGCCACAACGGCTCCAACCACAACAACAATTTCTTCAAACACAACAACTACAGAAGCTCCAACCACCACAATAGCTTCAACTACTACCACAGCTGCTCCAACTACAACCACTGCAGCTCCAACAACAACCACTGCAGCTCCAACAACAACCACAGTATCTCCAAATACTACCACAACGGCTCCAACCACAACAACTGCAGCTCCAACGACTACTTCTCTAACCACAACAATTGCAGCTCCAACAACTACCACAGCGGACCCAACTACAACCACTGCAGCACCAACAACCACGGCCCCAACCACCACTACAGCAGCTACAACCATGACAACTTCTCCAACTACAACAACTGCAGCACAAACAACAACCTCTGCTGCCCTAACAACTACTACAGCAGCTCCAAAAACCACAGCAGCTCCATTTACTACCACTGCAGCTCCAACAACAACCACCGCAGCTCCAACTACAACCACAGCTGCTACAACTATGACAACGTCTCCAACTACAACAACTTCAGCACAAACAACAACCACTGTTGCTCAAACAACTACTACTCCATCTCCAACAACAACCACAGCAGCTCCAACACCAACCACTGCTGCCCCAACTACAATCACTGCTGCTCCAACAACAACCATAGAAGCTCCAATTACTACCACAGCAGCTCCAACAACAACTACAGCAGCTCCAACTACTACCACAGCAGCTCCAACTACAACCACTGAAGCACCAACAACAACCACAGCAGCTCCAACTACAACCACAGAGGCTACAACAACAATGACAACTTCTCCAACCACAAAAACTGAAGCACCAACAACAACCTCTGCTACTCCAAGACCTACTACAGGAGGTCCAACCACAACCACAACCACACTAGCTCCAACTACTACCACAGCAGCTCCAACAACATCCACTGCTGCTCCATCAATAACTACAGCAGCTCCAACAACAACCACAGCAGCTCCGACTTCTACCACAGTGGCTCCATCTACAACTACTGCAGCTCCAAAAACAACCACAGCAGCTCCAACTACAACAACTGCAGCTCCAACCATGACAACTGCAGCTCCAACAATAACCACAGTAGCTCCAGGCATAACTACAACTTCTCCATCCACAACTGCAGCACCAACAACAACCACTGCTGCTCCAACAACTACAGCAGCTCCATCAATATCAACAGCTTCAACTACTACCACAACTGCTCCAACTACAACCAGTGCAGCTCCATCAACAACCACAGCAGCTCCAACCAGAAGCCCTGCAGCTCCAACCACAACTACAATGTCTCTAACCACAACAACTGTAGCACCAACAACAACCACTGCTGCTCCAACAACTACCACCACAGCGGCTCCTACCACAAACACTGCAGCTCCAACTACAACTACAATATTTCCAACCACAACAACTACAGCACAAACAACCACTACTGCTCCAATAACTACTGCAGCAGCTCCAACAACAACCACAGCAGCTCCGACTACAACCACAGTGGCTACAACAAGAACGACAACTTCTCCAACCACAACAACTGCAGCACCAACAACTACCTCTGCTACTCCAGCACCTACTACAATAGCTCCAACAACAACCACACTAGCTCTAACTGCTACCACAGCAGCTCCAACAATATCCACTGCTGCTCCATCAATAACTACAGCAGCTCCAACAACCACAGCAGCTCCAACTACAACCAACAATGCTCCAACCACAACAACTCGAGCACCAACCACAACCAATGCGTCTCCAACCACAACCACAGCAGCTCCAACCACAACTTCATCTTCAACCACAACAACTGGAGCTCCAACGACAACTTCTCCAACCACAGCAATGGTATCAAAAACAACCACTGCTGCTCCAACAACAGCTCCAACAACAACAGCAGCTCCAAACAAAACCACTGCAGCTCAAACAACTACAACTTCTCCTACCACAACCGCTGCAACTCCAACCAAAACAGCAGTTCCATCCACCACGACTGAAGTATCAACCACAACAACAGGATCTCCAACCACGATTACCACATCTCCAACTACCACCACAGCAGCACCAACGACAACAGCATCTCCAAACACCAACCACCATAACTCCATCAACAACTACAGCAGCTCCAACAACAACCACAGGGTCTCCAACAACAACCACAGTGACTCCAACCACAACCACCGCAACTCCAACCACAACCACAGCTTCTCCAGCTACATCCACTGAGGCACAAACCACAACCACAGAAGCTCCAAAAACAACCACAGCGGCTCCAACAACAACCACTGCAGCTGCAACAATAACTACAACTTCTACAACCACAGCCACTGCAGCTCCAACCACAACAACTGAAGCCCCAACTACAACCACTGTAGGTCCAACCACATCCATAGCAGGTGCAACGACACCCACAGCATCTCCAATCAAAACCACTGTAGCTCCAACCACAACCATTGCAGTTCCAACAACAACAACACCAGCTCCAACCACAACAACTGAAGCACCAATCACAACCACTGCAGCTCCAACCACATCAGCTCTAACCACAACTACAGCACCAACAGCAACTGGAGCAGTTGCCACAACAACGACTGTAGCTCCAACCAAAACCACTGCTGCTCCAACTACCACTACAACCTCTCCAACCACAACAACTGAAGCTTCAACCACAGCAAATGAAGCTCCAACCACAACAGGAGCTCCAACCACAAACACAGCAGCTCCAACCACAACTACAGAAGCCCCAACTACAACCACTGTAGGTCCAACCACACCCACAGCATCTCCAATCAAAACCACTGTAGGTCCAAGCACAACCACAGCATCTCCAACAACTTCAGACACACCAACCACAACCACAGCATCTCCAACACGAAGTACAGAAGCCCCAACTTCTCCTACAACAGCTCCAACCTCAACCACAGCATCTCCTACCACAACCACAGAAGCTCCAAAAACAACATCCGGAGCCCTGACCACAACTACTGCAGCTCCAACAACTACAAAAGCTTCAACAACAACAACCGAAGCAACAACAATAACCACAGCAGCTCCAACCACAACAGAAGCTCCAACAACTAAAGACGCGCTGACTACAACTACAACACCTCAACCACCAACCACTGTAGCTCCTACCACAACCACAGAAGCTCCAAAAACAACATCCGGAGCCCTGACCACAACTACTGCAGCTCCAACAACTACAAAAGCTTCAACAACCGAAGCACCAACAATAACCACAGCAGCTCCAACCACAACAGAAGCTCCAACAACTAAAGATGCGCCGACTACAACTACAACACCTCAACCACCAACCACTGTAGCTCCTACACAACCACAACAGCTCCCTCAACAACCACTGCAGATCAAACAACCACAGCAGCTCCAACCACAAGGACTGCTTCTCCAACACGAACTACAGAAGCCCCAATTACAACTGCAAAAGCTTCAACAGCAACCACTGTAGTTTCAACCACAACCATAGCATCTCCAACAACTACAGCAGCTGCAACCACTACCACTGCTACTCCCATAACAACAGCAGCTCAATTCTCATCCACTGCAGCTCCAACAACTATAGGAGCCCCAACTACAACAGCTTCAACAACAACAATTGTAGCTCCATCCACAACCACAGCATCTCAAACTGCAGCTGCAACTTCCATGACTGCACCACCCACAACAATAGTTCTAAGTACAATAACAGCAACTCCAACCACAACCACAGGTGCACCAACAACTAAAGCAGCTTCAACAACTATTATGTCAGCTCCAACCACTACCACTGCCTCTCCAACTTCAACCAATCTAACTCCAACCACAACTACACTAGCTCCAAGTACAATAACTACAGGAGATGCAACTACAACCACACCAATTCCCATGACAACCACAAACATTCCAGGTACAACTACAACCACTGCTGGAGATCAATCGAAAACCCTTGCAGAAGCTCCATCTCCAACAACCGCAGATCCAACAAAAACTACTCTAGCTCCAACCACAACAACTACAGAAGCTCAAAATACCATCACGCCAGCTCCAATAAAAACAACTTCAGGAGCTACCAATACAGTACCTACCACACTGCCTCCAACAGGCACACTCTCTACCACAGAGCCTCCAACAGGCACACTCTCTACCACAGCACCTCCAACAGGCACACTCTCTACCACAGCACCTCCAACAGGCACACTCTCTACCACAGCGCCTCCAAGGCCACTCTACCCAGCGCCTCCAACAGGCACACTCTCTACCACAGCGCCTCCAACAGGCACACTCTCTACCACAGCGCCTCCAACAGGCACACTCTCTACCACAGCGCCTCCAACAGGCACACTCTCTACCACAGGCCCTCCAACCAGGCACACTCTCTACCACAGAGCCTCCAACGGCACACTCTCTCACAGAGCTCACAGGCACATCTACACAGAGTCTCCAACAGGCACACTCTCTACCACAGCACTTGTCACAGGCACACTATCTACTGCAGCACCACCCACAGGCACACTCTCTACCACAGCACCTCCAACAGGCACACTCTCTACCACAGCACCTCCAACAGGCACACTCTCTACCACAGCACTTGTCACAGGCACACTATCTACTGCAGCACCACCCACAGGCACACTGTCTACCACAGAGCCTCCAACAGGCACACTCTCTACCACAACACCTCCAACAGGCACACTCTCTACCACAGCGCCTCCAACCGGCACACTCTCTACCACAGAGCCTCCAACAGGCACACTCTCTACCACAGCGCCTCCAACAGGCACACTCTCTACCACAGCGCCTCCAACAGGCACACTCTCTACCACAGCGCCTCCAACAGGCACACTCTCTACCACAGAGCCTCCAACCGGCACACTCTCTACCACAGAGCCTCCAACAGGCACACTCTCTACCACAGCACCTCCAACAGGCACACTCTCTACCACAGCACCTCCAACAGGCACACTCTCTACCACAGCACTTGTCACAGGCACACTATCTACTGCAGCACCACCCACAGGCACACTGTCTACCACAGTTAACCCATCAACAACCACAGACGTAAGCCAAACGACAACTACAGTTCCTCCCGGTATGTTACCTAATTTATAAATATGTTCATAAATTCATAAATATAAATTATGTAAATTATTAAGAACTTACTTAATGGCTGAAATCCTTACATGGTGTTCTTTTGGTTCTTGTCTTAATTATTAAGGTGTGTGTGCTTCAAACCCATGTCTCGGTGGAAGCACCTGTGAAGAACGTGATAACCAGACTTACGTGTGCTTGTGTGCGGCTGGCGAAGTTTATGGTCCTCAAGGTTGTCGAAATGGTGAGTATCTTAAGGAGCAGCAAGGAAATATTGTGCTTCTCATAACTAAGTGTAGAGAATTGTTAGGCTATAATGATAAATTATCTCATATTCATAAACTGTTCATAAAACAGACTTATCTATTCACAAATCAATAACCTCAGTGTTTTTGGTGTCACTTTTCAATTTCAATATATGAAAGCAGTCCCAGCCCTCCACAAACGGTTTATGCACCAAGACCATGTGGGCAGAACACTTGGGCACAAAATATTAAGAAGGCACTTAAAAAGTATGCTTGTAAAAATTCATGATCGCTATGTTAACAGTGACATGTTTAAAATAAATTCTGTAAAGAATATTAATGCAGTATGAACAAAACAAAATGAATACATTTAGCAATAAATAGATATAAAGAGACAGGGATGTGGAAGAGAAAAGAAAAAATAGCCAAACAATGGTTTTCCTCCCGCTATGTTCAGAGCAGCTTTGAGCACCACATGGGAGAGGCTGACATAGAGGAAATGAGAAGACAGTTTGTAATTGTTTTACTGCTGGACAAAAACATGGCAAGGTATCATTTTACACAGTTATTTAAGACTGGAGCAACACTAATCTTTGCTTTGAACAAATGAAACTGTGGAAAATTATAAATACAAAAGATACAAATGATCCCTTTGTCATCTGTGTTTTTTTCCCTTAATTCATCTCTTGGCAAAAAAAGAGGAGGTGATGTTTTTCTTTTTTGTCTTTTCTTTTGCCAAAATAAATAAAGAACTTAAGGTATTATTTTAGGAATATGATAATTTGCATATCCTCCACCCAACATTTTACACTTTCTGATGTTCAGCATATGTTCTCCATATTCATGAAGACATAAATGTAAAATGCTAAGATGCCATGATGCTCATTTTGCAAACAATCTTTGAGCCTTGGTGGTATGAGGTTTTTAAACATTTTAAAGATTCAGACCTCTTTCTTTCCTCTCTGAATATTATTTCAAAAACTATTATACAATCTTTTAAGTAATTCATCAAAATATGAATTAATTATACATGAGGCGTAATACTTGCTAAAATTTTACATGACCCTGTTGTAGCATGCAGAGCCACAGACTCACTATTGCCTTCTTCTCTGTTGTTAGACTGGTGGTTGATCCTTGTGATCGTTTCCTCTATACTTGGATGCCTGCTGTTCGCTTTGGTGATCGCTCTGCTCGTGGTAGTAAGAAGGTAATTTTTTATGCTATCCATTCATCACCTTGGTTATTTTTTTATTCACCTTAGTCTTGTTGGTTTCTAACCTTTGTATTAGACTATAATCCATGTAAAGTGTGCAAAGTATTTTCAAAATTTAATTAGTGCTGGTTGTACAAAATATAACTATAAACACAACAGACAAATTTGCAATTATTGTCTTTTTTTACAGATTCAGGAAGAAACTCTTCAAGAACAAAGAGAAAGACATTTGGAAACCCTACCAAATCCCTGCTTTTTCCCCGGGTCCACCATCCTACAGCAGCAGCAATGGCTTTTCTGGCTGGGTCAAAGAACCAGTGAACAGCCTGGCAAATTCTGCAGCCCCAAAAATCCCACGGGCCAAACTCGGCAACAACTGGGACAGCCGGCCCAGCTCTGAGCTGACTCTGAGCAACAGCCGACAAAGCTTGATTCCTTCAGGGATGAACTCGGTGGGTACACCTCTGCACGAGACATCGTGAAAACAAAATCTGTTCTGTTCACTCACAAATTATGATCTCTTTTCTTTTCTACTGCAGCAATTCAGCAACATCCAAGATGACATGTTTCCATTCTCCCAGAGTCCATCCAGGAACATCAGCCCTTTTGGTCAACTCCGAGCCAAAAACCCTTACGCCAAGACCCAAGGCCAGACTAACCCTTACTTAGTAATAACCTAAAAAAGCAAAGGGAACTTGAATCATTTCAGGGGATCCTTTAGTGTATAATATGCAATATATAAGAAGTACATAATTACTAAGTCCAGAGTCACCCAACCTTTCATTTCTCTATGTTATCTAAGCATAAACACATAATTTCTTTATGATTATCCTCACTGAGTTTACAGATGAGTTATTACAGAGTAATTTTTTTGTTCATGTATGATTTTACTAAAATTTCTTTAACCATAATCTGGTAAATGACATGAGCTGAAAATTTCTCCAAAATTATTTATTTATTTATTTATTTTTGGTCAATTTACCCTTTCTATGCAAAAATAAACAAAAAAATCTTTCCTCTATATAAACATATCTCCAAGGAATTCCAGCCCTGTCTGTAGAAAACCTGTAAAACATAATCAAACCATGTTGTATTTGTTTAGCAAATGATTTGTGTACTTTTCTTTTTATTTAATGAATGAAAAATAATTTTAACTCTACACAACACATATCCCACTAACTACAGTTGTTTTTAATTTTTGTCCTGCCTTTAGTTTTTTAGAGAAATCCTTCTCTCTTAATTAGATTTTTTTTAAATTTTGAACCACTTCTGTATACTCCTTGGAAAAGTTTATACGCTTTGTGCAGAGTCAATGCAAATAAGAGAATGAAGATGTTCAGCACTTTAAAGTGTATTTTGAAAAGTGATGAACACTTTATATTGGACATTGTATATTTATTATATAATTAATTGTTTGTGTAATGTTTGTATATTTATTCTTTTTTATTGCCTCATGTAATATTTAAAGTATTTTCCTCATGTCAAAAGTCAGAGAGAATACATCTCTGATAGAATTTTATATGCAAACAATAAAGGTTGTATTGGCGATTTATGAGTTTCAGATGTTTCTTAAGGGCTATTTCCTATGATGGGCAATTATATTTTTAGCATTTATGCCTCTAATTCAGACAATTTAGATCAAAATGTTTTGCTCATCAATGTATGTTTGAAAAATGTGATTGTTGCAATAACTCAATTCAGCTAAACATGTTTAGATTAATTTCACATCCTGTTTTCCATTTCTAACTATGAGAATTTTCTGTTTAGTTACAGCAAATTAAAAAATGACATTAAGACAATACAGCCCAATGAATAACATTTTAATACAGAAATGTGGGATTAATAAAAGTATAGATACTGACATTAAGGTTATTTTCAAAAGGTGCATTTCATTGACTTTGGGTTTTTAATAAAACATGAAGCACTTCAAATATTTCTATTTCTGGTTGGAATATTTATAGAATTGTGATGATTTAATCTAATCTATTAAACATAAAGAAATCAAAGTCCTGTATGCACCATACATTATTATGTAATAATGTGAAATTCTGTATTCAAAAGTAGTAATCGTCAAAATTATGTAACAAGTTGGCTTCTTTGACCAACTACTTGAGCAAATTGTCTGCGTTTTTATCTCATAATGTAATATGTACTGCTAAAATTGTAATGTTAAGAGTGGTGAATGAGCAGGAAAAACAAATCTGATTTGAAATAGAAAAACATTGAAAACATTTATTAATCATTAGACATCAAATAATTACAGACAAAATTATGTCAACAAAAAATGCAACTATCAATCAGAAGTTAAATCAAATAGGTAGCTACTAGTATTTCAGAATTCCATCATACATCCTAAAATTAAATTTATTACCAAGGTTAGCATTAATTACGAATAAGCTTCTACTCTGATTCATTCACAATATGTTTGTTGCACAAGAAGGATCAAGTCATTCCTTAAAAATGCATTCAATGCTTTCTAGGTGCATTCAAAGCACTAACATAAAAAGTCAAAACATCATAATAAAAAAATAAATACATATGTCAATAGCAGTTTACCCAATTTGTTAAGGACCTTTAAATGTTTACCTTTAAAAAAATCACTTGTGCCATCTTGGATATTAAATAGTTTTTTCATAAACTTATCAAAAAGTTCCATTTTGTGAACGTGGAAGTAGTATAAGAGACAAAATGGGACTTAAAATCATGTCCTAGAGAGATTGACAACGTTCGACAAGAGTCCAAGCAACTCACTGGCAATTCCACATTAAGTTTTCATCCAGTTCCAGAATGTAAAAGACAGACGTCTCCACTTGAGCAAAACACCTGCAGCAGCAGAAACGCAGAATTCTACATCGGAAGTGGCGTCTTCTTCTTCTTCTTCTTCTTTTCTATTATGACGGATCTCAAGCAACTTTATAGTGCATACCGCCACTACCAAATGAGTAGCATAATTTACGTCTATGAAATTACAATTTTTTATTTTTTATTCTGAAGATAAATAAATTGTACTTTCCTGAATCTGTAAATATCCACTATGTTTCCCTCATTTTCCAATATTCCTTTAAGGCTCCATTCTTGTCCTGTCCTTCCAACCATTCTTCTCAATTTCTTCCTTTCAGGTTCAAATCTTTTACATTTATCATTATTTTTTGCTACCTATTAGACATAACATGTCATTTAAATAGACATGAACTACTATCAATCTGATTATTATTTCTTCCCTTCTGTTTATCTCAGTAATATTTTTAATTAATACTGTTCACTTTATATAATCTTCCTTTCTTGTCTTCATTCCACCTTTTTTGCCATATTTCTATTTCTTTACTTTTGATAACGGATTTCCCTTCTACTGTGGGCCAGAGTATTTTTCTTTTTTTAGCCTTACTTAAATTCTTATATGTATAATGCTGTTTCCTTTAAAAAATTAATAACTACTTTATTTATCTTGTCATGTTGAATTAATATCTTTATCACTTTTAATGTCTTCACATCAATTTCTCAATTTTTCTCAACTTACCCTATGCTTTTCACAATGAATTATCACATCCTCCTCATCATATTGATCCTTCTTGCTATTTCCTCCCTCTGTATGTTGTATAAATGCCTTCCATGGTACTCAGTCTCTCCTGTCATTTTATATTAATTTTATCTTTATTAATTACTTTCATTTCTGTTCTACTCTACTCAATGAAAATATATGAATGTAATATTGGACCCTTAAGTTCAATTTCAGTTTCTTTGACTGCTTCTCTGGCCAACATATTCACCTTTTCATTATTCGACCCCATGATGTGCTGGAACTCATGTAAATTGAATATTTGTTTATTTGTTCATATTAGATAATCATTTAGAAAATCTTTTGCATGTTAGTCACATTTCCTTGTTTCAGATCATCAAGCCTATTTAAATATCAGTTAAAGACAAAACAAGTAAACATAAAATGCAGTATTTAAATTCAAATATTTATTATCAATGTATGACCCTGTGTAAAAAAGTGATTGCTTGTTAAAACATAATTTCACTGTGGTTCATCACACCTGAGTTCACTGCCTCCAGATGCACATAGTCATGATTGGTGCAACACCTGTTCTCAATCAAGACATCACTTAAGTAAGACCTGTTTGAGAAAGTGCAGTACAGTACACTAAAAGATTTACAAAAGCTTGACATCATGGCGAGATTCAATAAATTATAAAACAAGGAGAAGAAAGTAACTGAGATCTCTCAGTCTGGAAAAGGTTACAAAGTCATTTTTGGAAGCTTGGGACTCCAGCAAAGCACAGTGAGAGCCACTAAATGCCAAATGGTGATAAACGGGGGGACAGCAGTGAACCTTCCCAGGTTGATCAAAATTCAAGCCATTTTGTAATAGTTTCTGCTGCATTATGAAATAATATTGTTGCATTTTGTGTCAATCTAGGACACTCAGGAAGGCAGAGCTGTGTGACATCAGCGTAGCTGTGATAATGAAGACTGTCTAATGATTCCACACTATGGATCCACGGATCGGTTAGTGTGTTGAACTTAATTTGGAGTCTTTTGAGAACAGATGTTTGTCATTAATTATTGTTTTTAACATTTGGAAACTGTTCTACTTAGATTTACTAAAATATATTTATCTAGTCTAAACCTATCGTATGTACTAACAACATGACTTGTAAAGCAGGAAAATTTTTAGAAAATATGTTGACAATTTAGTATGAAACGTGAATGACCTTCGGGTCATTTTATGATGGTGACATAACATCCTTTTTCCATCTACACTCAAGATGGCATTGAAAGGGAACAAGCAATGAAAAGTGCAAATTGGATCCAAGTTTTATAAAGGTGATTTTGTTTAACGAGTTGTTGGCAATATAGCTATTCTTTAGGTATCATAAAAACCTTCACTTCTCATTTGGCGTGCATCCCCAATCTCAGCAGTCGGTAATTTAGCTGGGTTGATGCTAACTTCACTCAAATTTTATTTGAGTATATCATTTTACAGTGATTTGATAATAAAGGATATCTTTATATCAAAGGTCAGATTTTACATAATCTGTGTTTCCAAAATGTTTGTGATGATAAATGTTGTAAGTGGAGGTTTAGAGTCCTTGTCAAATGGCGTTTTAACTGAAAATCTGGAGGTTTAGAGTCTTTGTCAAATGGTGTTTTGACTAAACGTCCTTAGGAAAGAAGCCCAAAGGGTTAGAGTCCCTGTTGATGGTGTTTCAACTAAAACCTGGAGGTTGGAGTCCTTGTCAAACGGCGTTTTTGACTAAAGTCCCAGAGGGTTAGAATCGCAGTTAAACCACATTTAGCTGAAGTCCTAAAAGGGGTTGCGGGTTTTAATATTTTAATCTTTTTTTTTCAACATCTCTTTCTCTTTCTCACTGTTTATTTGCTGTCACATTCTGTTTTTTTATTATGTAAAGCACTTTGAAATGTCTTCCTGCTGAAATGTGCTATACAAATAAAATTTGATTGTGGGCCAAAAAAAACCTTCAGAGACAGAGACTTATTACAAATAAATCATAATAAAGTATTCAGTGATTTGGGAAGGTATTTATATTTATGCTAGTGAATGCATCAAGCTAATTGAGGACAGGTGGAAACTTTTTCGAGCTTTACATCAAGTTGTAATGTTGTTCTCTCATCAAAAACATACATGGAGTATTGCTTTGATTCTTTAATAACATATTTGAGAAATCCTTTAATATCCCGTTGCAATCATTCAGCAATACCAATATTGAGCTACAGAGTTACTGGAATATTTCTATCCCATCGTTGCTTTATGGCACCGCTCAGTTATGTGTGATTAAATTAGTCTGTCTAGAATTTTTTTACCTTAAAGCTTTTACTGCTATTTTGCAACACCTTGACATACGTTTTTTAAAATGCAATAATATTATTATTTTAACTCCATAGTTTTTTAACTTCATCTTTCTTATGGCTGCTCTCCTCATCAACTCCCTCCATGATGACAGCCTCATAGCACAGGTAAAATCTATGCATGTGCAATTTTTATTTTTATTTTTTATAAGAAATTTAGCACTACATAATAGGAATCTTGTAAGATTTCCAACTTATTTCCCAAAAACACCCTATGAGGAGTGGTTACTGATTAAAACTACCACAACATGAATGATTTCACACTCATCCTATGGTTTCAGACTCTCAGGTGTTATCCACACAGTTCTTCCAGTTTTCAGGCTTTTTATAGAATTTTGTCCTTCAGGTTTCTTTCTACAATGGCTAAAACATTGCTTGTAATTTTCATTCCTTTTGGATTGCCGTTTGCACTGTTGCTTTTTATATATTATCTTCAGATTTACTTTATTTAAAAGTTGATGTGAAGGAACACATTTATGCACCAATTTATTTATACATTTGAGGTTAAAAAATGTTTGCTTTTTCATTAAAGCAGAAACAAAAAGTGTTGCTTTCCATTAAAGCAGAACAGCATGCCTGTACCTTTAGGATGACAACAACCACAGAAACTGACCACATCCAGAGCTCCTTTAACAACAACCACACCAGCTGCTACAACAAATACAGCAGCTCTAACCACAACAGGAGTTCAAATGACAACTCCAGGTATCTTAGCTACTTGATGTAGGACACCTAGCTTTATTAAAATAGCAGAAAATAAACTAACTTAAATGATGAATATCTTACATGGTGTGTTTGTGGTTCTTGTCCCTACTATCAAGGTGTGTGCTTCAAGCCCATGTCTCAGTGGAAGCATCCGTGAAGAACATGCTGATCAGACTTATGTCTGGCCGATGAGGTTTATGGTCGAAAGGGTAAGTGTCTGAATGTAAACTAACAAGGAAATATGTTGTTTCTCTTGAATAAGTGTTGAGATTTATGCATTATGGTAATATATTAATTTTTTGCAGTTTCTCCTGAAGGACTTTTGGTATTTATATTCTGCATTCAGTAAATAGACTTAAACAATAAGTTCAGTTTTTATTTTTGTGTTTTTGGTGTAGTTTTGCCAACGCGGATCATGGACAGTGGGTAGGGCACCAAAATACGTATTAAGCTTATGAGAAATCACTACCATTATAGTGATCACGACAATGTGTGTAAAATAAAATTGTGTGCATGTTGATAGATGTTTTGCATAAAAAAAAAGAAAGAGCCAGGTAATGGTTGGACGTAGTTCACACTCTGTGTCTCTGTGGTTCTCTTCTTATTCTTTGCACTCTTTGGCAGCAATCACAGCAGCCTTGACCAGAGTAAAAAAACCATTTTACTGTTGTAGACAAAAAAATCTCCATCAGTTATTCACACTAACCTGCTTTGAACACATGAAAAATATGAAATGGAACAAAGACATGAGAAATGACCGAATGTTCAGCCCGTAACACCTGTCCTGCTTTGAAAATGATTTTCATTGAGCTACAGTTTGAGAGTCTGGTAATACAAAATGATATGTAACTTAATGCCCTGCAGGCTTTGTGAATATTTGTTTTTACAGTTCTTCTCAGTTGCTATGGTGCATTTCCAAAATTAACATAAACATTTGCAAAACAGAAAGTTTTCTCATCAGAAACTCATTAGAAACTGCAAAACCTAGTTGATTACCTGCGAAAATGAGTCGCTTGATCAAAATGGATTGTTTATTCCTCAAAAGCCAGTATTGCTTCGCAAAATGTTATATATAACTGTTGAAGCAAGGTCCTAAAAAGGCTGAGACTCACTGACACCTTCTTGTGTCTTTTTTTTTTTTTTGCCTGGTTGTTGATAATTTTTATCCTTGGATGCCTGCTGGTCGCAGTATTGATCACGTTGCTAGTGATAATAAAAAAGTAAGTTTTAATCATTTATTACCTTGGTGACTTTAATAATTACCTTTGTCTCGTTTGTGTTTTCCTAAAGCTGTATTCCAACCTTTGTATTAAACTAAAAGCTGTGTTAAGTGTGAGTAGTCATTTTACAGTTGGTCGGTTTTTTGAAGAGACCAGAGCAAGACAGACATTGTTGCACTACTCTTTGTTATTCTTTTTTTTCAGACTCAAGATGAAAAGCTTCAAAATCAAAGAAAACACATTGGGAAACCTCCGACTGTCAGGTCTCCATCATCCTATAGAAGCAACGGGTTTTCCGCCTGGATCATAGAACCAACAAACAGCCTGGCAAATTCTGGGATCCCATGAATCCCACGGGTCAAACTCAGCAGCAGGACCAACGTGGAGACGACTCCAAGCAACAGCAGACAAAGCTTGATTCCATCGGGGAGGAACTCGGTCGGTACACATCTACATATGACACTGTGAAGAAAAAACATTTGCTTTATTCGCTCACAAATGATTTCTTTTTCTTTGCTGCAGCAATTCGGTGACAACCAAGATGACACATTTTCTTCCAAGAATCGACCCAGGAACAACCCCTACAAGCAGGTCTGATCCAGCAAAAACCTTCATGCCCAGAAACCTTCCTGTTTGATTCCGAGACCTACCCAGAACCAAACAGGAACATATCATCTGGATGTGCAAAGTATTATAGTAGATATCGTTGTATCGTGTTCCTTCACTGCTTTTGTTTCCATTGTTTCACTTCTTTTCTCGCCTGTTATAAACTGTCATAAACCAGTGTGTCTTTCATTGTCAAAAATCAGGAAGTTTGTTTTTATACTTCCTACATTATAAGTCACCAAGCCTCTCGGTTCTGTATGTAACTGAACAAAGACACTTAATTTATTTGATGTTTATTCCCACTGAGCAAAATCTCAGATGAGGAAATGTTGTCCAATATTTTTTCATTTCTTCATTTATGGATTCACTAAAGTTGCTCACAATGTGTTGAACAACAAGAACCAACCTATTCCGCATTCAGTACTGTGTTAGTTTGAACCAAAAACAAACCCTGGTATCATTGGCAGTTCACTAAAAATGCTATGATCATAGTAGCATACAGATGCAATCAGAAGCAAAGACACCAAGTGCTGCCAAATATATTAAATTAACCCCTAAAAAAAACAAACAACAAATTTTTTTTAATAATAAAAAAGATAAATTATTAGATATCAGCTTCTACATCCTCTTAAAAGATGGTAAAAGTGAGTACAATGTTGAAATCCTACAATTAAGTTGGCTAATAGGAATTTTTTCCCTTAAATGGACAGACACATACAAATACATGAAAATTACATACCGTTTTTTAGGTGAAAATTACAATTATTTCCATTCTTGTTCCCAAAATAGGGCCTTTATTTTTGTATTTAATGTTTGCTGCCTTTTGGGGGTTAAACATTTTGGTGTATGTGTAATTAGTCATGTACATATTTTTAAACATTCTAAATAATGAAGTAGTTATGTAAATTTTTGGCATTGCAAAGTAAAAAAAGTGCCACAGAGTAAATGAATTCGAGTAAAGAATCAACTGTAGATTAGTTGAGTTCATATTTTTATAGAGCAGAAATTTACAACAAATATTTACAACAAAATTGGTAAAAAGTTTCTTATTAAATGAAACCTATGTGATCAAGTCAAATAACTGTCAGTAGATATTTAATCGTTGTGTCATTGACTTTATATCAATTGTACATTGTAGTGACAACGGAGAGGAACAAACTCCAGTTTAGCAGAGAAAAAAGAACATAGCTCAATGTTAGCGACAATCTGCCATGACTGGCTGGGGGTTTGAGAAGACAGAACATACACATGTGTAAAAACTGAAAACACACAGACACACAGACACTTATCCGGAAATACTTTCTATATCAATGCAATGCAAAGAGTTTATGACAATAGAAACTGTTTTAGTATCTTCGTTCAGCAGATAAAGACAGCTAAACAGATAAGCTCTTATCCAGTTCTCGACTCCACAGGTTGAAAGAGAAAAAGCTCAGTCAACAGATGTGACAAGGGAGAGCCCTGGTTAGAGGAGGGAAGGTTTTGAGTGGAGTGGAGCTCAGTAAGTGTGCAGTAAATCTTTTTGTTGTAGTAATAAACTGGTGCTCAAATGCTAGTTTCCTCTAACTGTTAAGAAGAAACATAATTTAAAACTGTATGTCCTCTCTATTCTTGTCCTTTTATGTACCAATTTGCAATCCTCTTTCTGTGCCAGAGCTACCAGTAAAACATTAATTGCTGCTGCTGGCAAACTACATTCAGTTTGCCTTCTGTATCTTTATCACAGCTTCCCACTGAATCTGAGCCATCACAATGCCTTTTCTTTTTCTTGGACCAAAAACACTCACTGACATTGCCTGAATCTCTATAGTTACAGCATAAAGTTAAATTACCCATATTTGAGGCTAAAATAAAGCTTAAATATTATCTTAGTATCGAGCAATAAAATAAATTCTGATGTTATTTTTCTTGTACTATTTGCAGTAACCAAACTGTCCCTGAAAGTACATTACTCTGTAACATATGTAAGAATGAATTTAAAATTGAAAAAACTTAATTGAAAATGTTTCTTCTGCCTGAATGTGTTTAGTATATTTATTTCTGGTATTTTTTTAAATATTATTCTTTAAAATACACAACTTTATATTTTGTCTAAATTTGGTTCGAATCTGTAATCATTTACTCAGAGCTTAAGCTCTGAGTAAATGATTACTCATTTACACACACAAACTCAAGCATAACTACTTCAAAGTTTCATTTCATATGAAGTAAAACTGGCTTCCTTGGGTAGCTGCTCCTGAGTTTACTGTAGGTATCATCCTGAAAGTTATCGCGCTATCTTTCAAGTGACAATAAAACATGACAACTAATGAGCCATGCAGTTCCTGAAAAGTTCCTGTTAAACATTACTCAAGAAGTAAAACGCTACATAATCCAATAAGAAAATTATAATGAATTGCATAAAATGGGTGCATTTGGGGTAAATGACTAGTACATTTGCATATCATTAGCATTTAATGTTGTAGGGCTACAACATTAAATGCTAACATTGCTGTCTGCTTTCATTTTTGTGTAGAAGCTGTGCTCACTATTACTTTCTCTTTATTGTCACAATAGAGCAAAGAGACCAAAGTCAGGGAGGAGACATTGGACAAAAGGCAGGGATGATTTTGGGTTGGGTTGGGTTGGGTTGAGGGTGGGCTGCTGGTGAATGTCCTATTGTGCTACAACCAGGAAAAACTCTGTTGTGAATGTGAAACATTTATTTGACTTGTAAAACATTTTCTTCATTTGTGAAGGTTAAATAAAGAGACACAGGAGCTGCTACAACTCAGAAACTACAAACTTCGACTCTTCAAACATAGACTAGATTATTCTACACTAATAACAGCCCCGTTCTTGATTAACAAAACTTTTATTTAACTTTACTTTTATTTACCAGATAGGGCTTCCTCAGAAAATGACTAAATATGCTGGCTACTTGGAAGTTGTTCACAGCATTTTATGTTTGGGAAAAAAATATATTTCAATACATGAGACTATTTTATCTTGCTAAATTAATTAAAAATACATATTTTTATGGATTTTGTCTACATTGCCTTATTTAAAATGTTTTTGTGGATCTATAAAATACAAACAAAAATCTTGTATTTTTGCAAAATGATTTTTCCTTTTGCATCAAAGCTGTGTTGGACACAATTTACATGTACAAAAACAGGAGAGTAATGACTTAAGTAATATTGCCCTGGGAAAATTTACCTTGAGAAAAATGGTTACAAATATACAATAGTATTAAAAGGTGCTTAAATACTGCAGTTACTGCAGCACATCTGGATGCTGCTGTAGAATTTACACACATAAACTCAAGCATAACTACCTTCACTTATTGATCTTTCACAGCCAGAGGAGACACTTTAGTTGCCTATCAATAAATGCTGCTTTGACAAAAAAATGGATATTTACAACCAGACGACCAGTTACCTTTATAAATGTGAACTACAAGGATAATAGGAACTACAAGGATTCTTTTTTTTTTTCCCTGGGACATACAGTATTTTGCTGCAGCATGCTAATCTACAAGTGATCACTTGAGGAGTTAATTAAAACTCTGCCTAAGTACATGAAGAGACTGATTTTCAAGTTGCACATTGTTTTTTTGAGCTTTTAAGAAGTGAATTCATTCCCTCTTAGCTTTACACAGTTAACGAGGTATGTCATTTTGTGATTTTAATCTTGCAAAGATGTTTATTTGCAATCTGTAGAAATTTATGTTTTAGTGACATATAATATATTATTATACATTTATTCAGTTTGACAGTGGAATTTAAAGAATCTAAGAACGAACCTTTCAGTAAAGAAAAACTATGATGTTGTGTATTTGCTTACCAGGAAAGGTAAGCAAGAACTTACTTTTCAGTTCTTGCATCACAAGAACTGAAAAGTAAGAACATAAGATACTTTGCAGCTTTATATGCCTCACATTGCATGAAGTTGAACTGAAACGTGACTCGTTTATGATTTTACTTCAGAACTGTTTTTAGTTTTATTGGTAAAGTAAATTTGTTTGACTGTTTCATAAAAAGCGGTTTTATTGCTTAGTGCTGTTACTAAGAATTTTGCTGTAGGATGTTTTTCTATACTTTAAAGGGATGATTCAAAATGTCATGATATGTTACTGAAAGGGTTTTTTTGGATAAATGAGAACATTTTAAGGTACACTGCCTTTTGAGAAAAGTTGTGTGAAGATATTTTTGAGAAAAATCAGAAACAAACAAAGACAGTGTGTGGTTGCTGATACGGTTGCTAATCTCTTCAAGTTGCAGAGATAAGACAGGATATTCAATCTAGAGATTCACAACAAACGGTGCAGTCTGAATTGTCTTGGAAATACTGTAGTTCACAATTTAACAGAAGCGGGAAAATAATATAACAAAGGAAAAAAATGGATGAATTAGTCCTTTGCCTCTAGTTGTTATGAGCACTGAGTCTAAAAAAAAACAGTAATCAATCAGGATCTAGATGACATCCTCAAAGAACAAATGAGCATTATTCAAATACAGAGTGGAGTTTCCAAACTAAATATTGTATATGATAAATACAGTAGTATTGATAGTCTGACTCCCTGAATGTTCGTCCAAGGAACACAAGATTGTTTTATTTTTTCCCTCACTGACTCTGTATTTATATCTTTGGCTTACAGAGTTTCAGGTTGCTCAAAAGCTAATTCTATTCACTCCAATACATCTACACACCCCTGTTCAAATGCCAAATGCCAAATGTGAAAAGACAAGAATCAGCTGAGTGTGCAGCTACTCAGGCAGTAGTAAAGATTATGGCAGAGCAAGAATGTTATCCAAGAACAAAATACTGAAGCGGAAGATAAACTGATAGCTGCAGAACCAGAAACTGCTTTGCTAATGCAGTACCTTCAAAGAGAAAAAAATGAGACTGCGAATGTCAAGAGGCAGCTCTTCTACAACGAGAACAAACAACGAGAACAGAATGAAAAAAGAAGTTCTGTTGAGGATTTGAAATGAGAGATTCTGCTTTTGGAGGAGTTGAAAAGGCTCAAGGTAGTCGAGATTCATCCAACCCAAGAGTCTAAATCACACAAATCCAAAGTGCCTTTGCTGTTACTTTACAATTTATGGTTTGCATAACGATTTCCGTTGTGTGTGTCATAAAAGGAAAGTTCTTGAAAAGCCTTTTTATGACAGAGTCAACATTTTTGTGAAAAACGGAGCAGGTGTTGGTGACACCGGCTCAAAGCATCATCCCACTGGCTTAAATTGTTCGACAAATGAACAAGAAGTCCTTATCCTTTAGTTAGTCAATGTAGTTGTAGTTTTATTTGTCTGTCAGAGGTAGATCTAAACTAGAAAGATCTAAACTCCTTGAAATCTTTCTAATTTTTCCAAATCTTCTTGTTTTAATCATGTCAGTTTGTGAAACCTGTTTGTAATGCAGCATTGTTCAGAGTTCAGCTTTTCCTATGGTAAGTAAAATGCGTGGTATACCATCAAGGAATTTTGTGTTGATAACATAACGTCACATGGGTGTTTTAACTGACACTCAGGATTACTTTGAAATAGATAGTGTCAGCGTAAAGAAGAATAAAGACAAGATAAAAATGAGTTCTGTTAATCAGCAGCAGTGCGATTACAGTTCGGGTCCCATAAAAGGATACATTTCTCACTCGTATGCAACCTTTTCTCTGTAGTTAGTAATTTAGCTGAGCTCCTGCCAAATCCATACCCATTTTATTTTAGTATACAGACTGATTTCATAAGAGGTCTTAAAATCAAAGGTCAGATTGTTCATTGTCCCGCCCTGTTTCACTGGAAACAGAATGTGATGATAGGTGGATCAAAAAATGCTATTGAGACTTATTACAAATAAATCAAACTATTTGGTGACGATTTTTGAATCTAAAGTGGATATAAAAAGTCTACACACCCCTGTTCAAATACCAGGTTTTCATGACGCAGGAAAACAATTTCTTTTTAGTTAGAACCCTGCGTGACACATCTTGGTGTGGCAGAATTTGCCCACTCTTCTTTATAAAACCACTTAAAATCTGACAGATTATGAGGGCACCGCCTGTACTCAGCCCTCGTCAATAGGGTGACGACGATGTTCAATGGGATTCAGGTCCGGACTTTGACTGGGCCATTCCAAAGCCTCACTGTTTTCCAGTGAAGCCATTCTTTTGTTGATTTAGATGTGTGCTTGCTTTTAGATGCAAATCAAAGCTTTGGGTCGTCTCCACTTGATGATGACAGTCTCCACTGTGTTCCATATTATATTTAATTCCTTGGAAATGCTTTTTGCCTAACTGATATCTGTGAATAATAAGATTCCTTGGATGCTTTAGAAGCTCTTTGCGAACTATGGCTTGAGCTGGAAGATGTGGCTACAAAAACATCAGGAGAAGCTCTCACTAGAACAGCTGAGCTTTATTTTGGGTTGATCAGAAGCATCTTAATTGTTGACAGGTGTGTGCTGACTCCAATTTAATATGAGATTTAATGTAATTGGTTAAATCTGAACACAGCCACATCCCCAGTTTTTAAAGGGTGTGCACACATTATCTCAGTTGTTTATTTTTACTTCACTTCCCTGAGTGATTTCTGTTTTTCAAATGCGTTGCTCGGGTTAGAGGTCACAATAAAGGTGGAAAGAGTTGTGGGATTATTTGTCTTGCTGTTATTTTTTTACGTCATGACAACCTGGTATTTGAACAGGTGTGTGCAGATCTTTGTCAGAGTATTCATACCTGAGTAAATAAACCAAGCTTCAGAAAGGGAGCACTACAAAAGCATAAAGAACTGGCAAACAATGTGATCTTTGTTCCTCTGGGTTATTATTAACATCTTTCTGCAATCTATGAAGTCAAATAGAGATATGCATGAGAAATCAAAGCAGGCCTATGTTTAATTATCTACATACTATCACTTTCAATTTGGTTGCGCAACATTTTCCGAACTCTTTGCAACTTATAAGGCATTTAATGAAAAATAAATATTTCATTGGCAAGCTTTAGTTATTTATTCTGCACAAGGACATTTGACACATCTATTTAGTACATTGCTGGGTATAAGAAATTCTTCATTTCAGTTTTTAAAAAATAATTTAGAGAAATGTACTGCTTAGTTCAGGGCAAAGCTAAGGAAACGGAACAGTGAGAAACCTAAAACCACAAAATATAGGCAAGAATAAATAAACAAACAAATAGGTTTATAACTTATAAATAAGCATTATTAAAACTAAAACCTTCTTAAATCCTTTGTGAAGATCCCAGATTCAACAAGCTGTAATGAAACATCCTCAGAGATCACAAATTGTAGATCACAAGCTGTAGATTTTTGGCTGCATTTCCATGTCGCGATTCTCCCGTTTCACAACATGCCAGATGTGCTCTGTTGGATGAGTCTGGAGGTTATCACTTGTCGCATACAGTGTAATCTTTCTCATGTTGAGGAGATATGAGCTTTGTGACATGAAGGGATTGATGTGGTCAGCAACAAGCCACGTAGTGGATCTGTTGATAACACTGCTGTCTTTCAGCAAGATGGTCCTGGCTTTGAGTCCCAACCTTTCTGCATGCAGTTTGCACATTCGTCAACTGTATCCTTCCTGACATGGTCCAATGACGTAACAGTTAAGTTCATTAGTCTCAGTTGTCCTTTGGAGTGAATTTGTGTACCCGTTTGTCCTTTTTGTCACTTTTTTGCCCTGCGATTGACTGGTTACCTGTCCAGGTTGTACCCCGCCTCTCACCCAATGGCCCCAACACTCTCACAAGCCTTAGAGGAGCAACACTCAGGTTGGACATCGCATTAAAATGATCCTCAGATTGTACAAACGAACCTGAAGTGCTGAGTAAACCTGAATTTGCAATACAATAGGCTAGAGATCACATTACGTTTTCATTCCACATTTTCAAAAGAATGAGTGAAGATCCCAGTTGATCTTCAGTTTCAAAAATACCCAGACCAGTTTGTCTGGCACCGTGCCACATTCACAGTTACTTCTCTGATTTCTCCTTCCTCCTTTCCTTTTGATGCTCACTTTAACTCTCACCAAGTCATCCTCAGCATTCAATGCTGTTGGCGTTAACAAGTAACAGATCAGGTTTATGTTGTCAGGTGGCTGGAGGTCTAATAAAACTACACATACAATAAACTAAAGATCATTGTACATTTTTGAAAGAATAAATTATAAGTGCTTGAAGTCAGAACCAAAAGATCCATGTTATTTGGGGGGTTTTACTGTTAACTGTCATTTTGATGCCATATTTTTAAAACTGGGACTCTCTAGGTAATCTATAAGTTAGAGAGCCTTGGATTGTATTATCATCATTCCTCCTAGAAAAGTCAATAATACCCTGCTGGTGTTTGCATTCTTATTTTCACAGTTCTGCTCCTTTCAAATAATATTTCTGCTGTTATTTGCATATCTCTATTGTTTTATTGACCCTTGTTGTAAAACGTCTGTTAATGGACAAGGCCACATGGACATCTTGTAATTTTTTAAATAATCATTTTCAGTTCCTCATTCCTTTGGACCAAAGTATACTATGGTTTTGATTGAGCTTTAGTAAATTATGTTGAAATTTTGCCTTTACAGTACTGTAGGTTATTTTTAATAAGTTTTTTTTTTAATTCAGTTCAGTTCAATTAAAATTCAAAAAGACTTTGTTGTTGGAAATTAAATGTAGTGACACATATTAAACTTTAAAAGAGTTGTTGTAGATTGTGATGGTTGTGGGCAGGAAGGATATCTTTCTAGTACTACAGTCAATTTGAAGAAGCCTCCAACTGAAGACAATGTTTATCTATAACAGTCTCACTGAGTGAATGCTCAGCATTGTCCATCATTTTCTTGACTTTATATAAAATTGTTATTCGTACCTTCATCTCTAGATGTAATAGATGTTTTTACTGCTTCGCCTGAATTTTCCCACTGTGGGACCATGAATAGAATATTTCTATTTTATCCTACCCTTACTAGTTCCTAAAACTGTATTACCTATAAAGAAAAGTTAATTTGGAGATGCATTTGACTTTCTAGAGTGTTATTTATCTAGATTTTTAAATGTTTTTATGTTGTAACATTGAGATACATATTCAAATGAAATGTATTATTATTGTTTTTATTAACTTCATGATTTTCAACTTCAAATTATTTTCATGGCCACTCTGCTCTCTGGCACTCTTCAAGATGACAGCAAAAATCCTAATTCAAATAGGGCAAATAGGGCAATTATGCATGCATTCTTTGTAGACTGCCAGCAAAACCCCCAATAATTGCATGTGCAATGCTTTATTTGTTGATGTTTCCCATTAGAAAGTTTGCTTTCTTTACTAAGTCTTTTCAAGTCAAGCCTATAGAGCTAAACAACGCCCCCTGTGAAGTGGGGAGTGGTTACTGATTAAAATTTCCTCGAGAGGATGACTTCACTTCATTTCTTATGTTACGCTTGCAGGCACTCAGGTGTCATCAACACATGATTTGTACTGTTTTCTATTTATTTATGGGATTTTTTCCTTTGTGTTTTTTTTAACAATGGCTAAGACATTGATTGTGATTTTTATCTTTTGGATATATGTAACCACTGTTGGTAAGCTGCAATGTTTTCATCCATTATCTGTGAATTACCTTGATTATAACATGTTGTGAATGAACATATTACATGTGTACAAATTAGATTTGTTTGTTTTAATCTAAGTCAGGTTAAAATAATGAATGTTGAGGTAGGAAGGTGAAAGGAGAGTTTAAAAGGTGGTTTATAT
Source organism: Poecilia picta (assembly GCA_033032245.1). Classification (NCBI taxonomy): domain Eukaryota; kingdom Metazoa; phylum Chordata; class Actinopteri; order Cyprinodontiformes; family Poeciliidae; genus Poecilia; species Poecilia picta. Next base: position 21,592,163 of record CM065371.1, read on the forward strand.
CTATTGTAAAATATTTATTTACTTTCTTAGATTTTATAACGGTCATTAAAAAGACAACCATGAAAAAAACGAGTGCTTCAGGCTGCAGAAGTTAAAAATCAATACGTCTATTCACAAAATGAACAGCAAAATGCTAAAAAATATTCACAACTTGTCACGTATCTTTATTCCAGATTTATGTAAATTAATTGATTTCCTTAAAATTCTAGACATCAATATCCTATTATGCCCTACGATAGACTGCCGACCTGTCCAGGGTGACCCCGCTTCTCGCCTGGAACGTTAGCTGGAGATAAGCACAAGCAACCCTCCCGACCCCACTAAGGGACAAGGGTGTTAGAAAATGGATGGATGGAATATCCTATTATGACAACTTTTAAAATTGTTTATGGCTGTTTTTGCAAATTTATTAAAAATAGAAAACCAAGAAACCACATTTACATAAGAATAAAATAATTCACAACATTTGGTTAATACTAGGGATGCACTGACTTATTGGCCAGCTGATTTCCTTAATTTTGGGAGATCAGTGATCGGCCGCTTACATGTGAAGCTGATACTATCCACCAATCTTATTTACCTCAATGAAGGTCTAAAAATCAATTACTGTCTTCTTCGGGACACCAGGTCATGTTCACACGTTTGCGGTTAACAACAATTGCCCCACTGTTGCCAAGTCATTGACTTTCTTGCTATATTTAGCAACATTTCAGACAAACAAAATTAGTATTGTTCAAAAACTGAATCGACTGGTGAAGTTTTTTTAAAGATTGGTAATCGGAGATCGGCTAAAAAAACTGTCATTGGTGCAACCCTCGTTAACATGAACAAAACCATGCAGAAAGACCCCGGGCCGGGAATTGAACCCAGGTTGCTGCAAGGCAACAGTTCTACCAACTGTGCCACTGTGTAGCCCAATTTTGCAAAACACACAAAAAAAATCCATAATATCAAAATAAGGTATGATAGTGGTGTGAGCAACTGTTTTCCCCACTCTTGATTTTCTATTTTTTGCATGCTAATCAAAACATCAAACCAATTTAAATATTTGTTGAATACAACACAAGCAAGCACAAAATCTAAATGAAGGTGTTTCTTATTAAGAGAAACAAAAATTTCAAACCTACATGATCTTATGTATAAAGTGATTCGTACCCTCTGGTAAAAAAAAAAAAAAAAACTGGTAACACTTTATTTGAAGGGGGGGTGAACCTGTCATGAACATGAATTAACCTTCAATAATATTTATGACTATTGTCATAAAGCATTATTTGGTAAATTATGACACTTTTAATATAAAGTTGACATTATTCAAAATGTCTTTGTTATGACAACTTGACATTAACCAAGAAATCATTACTGTTTAAACTTTACCTTTAATAACATAAAGTTACCTAATTTTTAAAGTGGAATCAGTAATACTTTTATAACAAATTTATATCAGTAATAATTTGTTGGTTAATGTCAAGTTGTCATAACAAAGACATTTTGAATATTGTTAACATTGTCATAATTTAAAAAGTATATAGTATAAAAGTGTCATAATTTACCGAATGATGCTTTATGACAACAGTCATAAATATTCATAAAGGCTTATTCATGTCCATCACAAGTGTTATGTCATGTTCATGACAGTGTCATGTCAGTCTTATTCACCCCCCCCCCCCCCCCCCTTTAATATAAAGTGTTACCAAAAAACTTAAGTGTGGGTTTATAGCAGTCTAGTTCACTCTCTCTTTTTCACGTTCCAGTTCTTCCTGGTTCTGCCTCTTTCATGTCCCATTATGCTACTGGAGGACCTCTTTCACTACTCTACAATTTGTATTATTTGATATTTAAACTGTTAGGTTGACAGTTTCAGTTGCTTTTTCTTTCCTTAGAAACTACATCTGGTAGTCTGGTATTCTGCTTGGTTGTGATGCAGATGCCTACCTGTCCATCGACTGAAATAATTGTGTCAACAGTTAACAGCTATGAAGGCATTAGTAATATTGGCTAATATTGTTAATATTACCACTCGCAGGCCAGGCCAAAAAGGAAAACATAGTTGAACTGAACACTCCCCTCTTGTGTCTTCTTGAAATGGTTTGTTCCTACCTAGAAGTGTTTTGAGCAGCAGTCAGTACAAAACAATGACAACTGTGATCACCAATATGCAGCCAAGAAAATAATGAAGTTAGGTTTTCAAAAAAGAGGGTGAGCGAGTGAGAGAAAGAGAGAGCGAGAGAAAGAGAGTTTGAACAGCTAGTATCCTAACTTAACTTACATTTAAGTTGCAGATACCTGCTACCACTTTCCCTCATGATCTGTCACCTTTTCTTCTAAGTGAAATAAAATACATTGCATATTATTGGTAGCGAGAGACCTTACAGTAAGGTAAAACTAAGAATAGTAAACAAATTTGCAAGCACAAATATTGTACTACTTTCAATATTGGACCCAAAAAAGTAAGGGAATAGCAAGCCTTTAATTTTATGTAACATTTTTGATGAGTAATATTGACGCAACAAATATTTTGCACAACAGTGCAGAGGTGGCCCAATTAAATTTTTGGTTACTGGGCCAAACATTCCAGCGGCACAACATATGATTCCTCTTTGTGAAATATTCAGACTATAGGACTAAGAAGAACCTACTGCATTTAATTATTATAAAGAACAATTAATATAAATGTTAAAACTTTACATTGTTCAAAGTACAACATGAGTTCACTGCGATTACTAATTAAGGATTAACTTTCAAACATTTCTTGCTTGAACCAAAATGTCATTGTAAGAAACTAAAGGCAAAACATACTTAGCATCTTGCATTACTAATTAATAGCAAGATAATAGTTAAATAGAGCAAAAAAGCACCCTGTAATAATTAGAAATTTGATATAGGCAGCATTTCAAATGAAGAGCTTTACATGATGCAATGGTTAAAATATGACCAACACTCTACAGGAGTTTCAACCACGACTACAGCAGCTCCAACCACAACCACAGTGGCACCAACTACGATCACAGCGTCTCCAACTACCACCACAGGAGCGAAAACAACAACCACAGGGGATCCAACAACCACAGGGGATCCAACAACAACAATAGCTCCAACCACAACAACTGAAGCTCAAACCACAACCACAGCGGCTCCAACGATCACCACAGAAGCTCCAACTACCAACACAGCAGCTCCAACCACAACCACAGCGGCTCCAACTACCAACACAGCAGCTCCAACCACAACCACAGCGGCTCCAACTACAACCACAGCGGCTCTAACTGCCACAACAGCGACTCCAACTACAAAAGCGGAAGCAACAACAACAACCACAGCAGCTCCAACCACAACAACTGAAGCTCCAACAACAACCACAGCATCACCAACAACAACTACAGTGGCTCCAACCATAACAACTGAATCACCAACAACAACCACAGGGGCCCTAACTACCACAACAGCGGCTCCAACTACTACAACAGCGGCTCCAACTACAAACACAGCAGCTCCAACTACAGCCACAGCAGCTCCAACTACAACCACAGCAGGACCAACAACAACTACAGTGGTTCCAAAAACAACAGCAGCACCAACTACAACCACAGCAGCTCCAACTACCACCACAGCGGCTCCAACCACAACAACTGAATCCCCAACAACAACCACAGCGGCTCCAACAACCACCACAGCGGCTCAAACTACCACCACAGAAGCTTCAACTACAACAACTGAAGCACCAACAACCACAACAGCTCCAACCACAACTACAGTGGCTCCAACTACAACAACCGAAGCTCCATCAACAACCACAGCAGCACCAACAACAACTACAGTGGCTCCAACTACAACATCTGATGCTAAAACAACAACAACAGCAGCTCCAACAACAACCACAGCGGTCCCAACTACAACCACAGCAGCTCCAACAACAACCACAGCGGCTCCAACTACAACAACTGAAGCACCAACTACAACAACTGACGCTCCAACAACAACCACAGCGGCACCAACAACAACTACAGTGGCTCCAACTACAACATCCAATGCTCCAACAACAGCAGCTCCAACAACAACCACAGCGGTCCCAACTACAACCACAGCAGCTCCAACTCCAACCAAAGCAGCTCAAACTACCACCACAGCGGCTAAAACTACCACAACAGCGGCTCCAACTACAACCACAGAAGCTCCAACTACAACCACAGCTGCTCTAACTACAACCACAGCACCTCCAACTACCACCACAGCAGCTCCAACTACAACAACTGAAGCACCAACAACCACAACAGCTCCAACCACAACTACAGTGGCTCCAACTACAACATCTGATGCTCCAACAACAACAACAGGAGCTCCAACAACAACCACAGCGGTCCCAACTACAACCACAGCAGCTCCAACAACAACCACAGTGGCTCCAACTACAACAACTGAAGCACCAACAACAACCACAGAAGCTCCAACTACAACCAAAGCAGCTCAAACTACCACCACAGCGGCTCCAGCTACCACCACAGCGGCTCCAACTACAACAACTGAAGCACCATCTACGACCACAGAGGCCCGAACAACAACCACAGCAGCTCCAACTACAACCACAGCAGCTCAAACTACCACCACAGCGGCTCCAACTACCACCACAGCGGCTAAAACTACAACAACTGAAGCACCATCTACGACCACAGGGGCCCCAACAACAACCACAGTGGCTCTAACTACAACCATAGCGGCTCAAACTACCACCACAGCGGCTCCAACTACAACCACAGCAGCTCCAACTACCACAACAGCAGATCCAACTACAACAACTGAAGCACCAACAACCACAATAGCTCCAACCACAACTACAGTGGCTCCAACTACAACAACTGACGCTCCAACAACAACAACAGCAGCTCCAACAACAACCACAGCTGCACCAACTACCACCACAGCGGTCCACAACTACAACCACAGCAGCTCCAACTACCACCACAGCGGCTAAAACTACAACAACTGAAGCACCATCTACGACCACAGCGGTCCCAACAACAACTAAATTGGCTCCAACTACCACTACAGCAGCTCAAACTACCACAGCAGCGGCTCCAACTACAACCACAGCAGCTCCAACTACAACCACAGCGTCTCCAACTAAAACAACTGAAGCACCGACAACAACCACAGCAGCTCCAACACAACACAGCTGCACCAACTACAACCACAGCGGCTCCAACTACAACAACGGACACTCCAACAACAACCACAGCAACACCAACAACACAAGTACAATGGCCCAACTACAACATCCGATGCTATAACAACAACACAGCAGCTCCAACTACAACCACAGCGGCTCCAACTACCACCACAGTGGCTCCAACTACAAAAACTGAAGCACCAATTACGACCACGGGGCCCCAACAACAACCACAGCGGCTAAACTACCCCACAGTGGCTCCAACTACAAAAACTGAAGCACCAATTACGACCACAGGGGCCCCAACAACAACCACAGCGGCTCAAACTATAACAACAGCGGCTCCAAACTACAACCACAGAAGGCTCCAACTACAACCACAGCTGCTCTAACTACCACCACAGCAGCTCCAACTACAACACTGAAGCACCAACAACACAACGCTCCAACACAACTACAGTGGCTCCAACTACAACGACGCGCCAACAACAACGACAGCGCGCAACACAACACAGCGGTTCCAACTACAACCACAGCAGCTCCAACTACAACCACAGCAGCTCCAACAACAACCACAGCGCTCCAACTACAACACAGCGGCTCCATACAACAAACTGAAGCACCAACAACAACCAAGCAGCTCCAACTACAACATCATGCTCCACAACAGGCTCAACAACAACCACAGCGGTCCAACTACAACCACAGCAGCTCAACTACAACAATGAAGCCCAACACAACCACAGATCTCCAACTACAACTACAGCACATCAACACACCACAGCGGCTCCAACTACCACCACAGTGGTTCCAACTACAACAACTGAAGCACCACTACGACCACAGGGGCCCCAACAACAACCACAGCGGCTCCAACTACCACCAAGCAGCTCAAACACACAACAGCGGCTCCAACTACAACCACAGAAGCTCCAACTACAACCACAGCTGCTCTAACTACAACCACAGCACCTCCAACTACCACCACAGCAGCTCCAAGTAGACAACTGAAGCACCAACAACCACAACAGCTCCAGCCACAACTACAGTGGCTCCAAGTACAACAACTGGCGCTCCAACAACAACCACAGCAGCACCAACAACAACTACCGTGGCTCCAACTACAACATCCGATGCTCCAACAACAACAGCAGCACCAACAACAACTACAGTGGCTCCAACTACAACATCCGATGCTCCAACAACAACCACAGCAGCTCCAACTACAACCACAGCGGCTCCAACTACAACAACTGAAGCACCAACAACAACCACAGCAGCTCCAACAACAACCAAGCGGTCCCAACTACAACCACAGCAGCTCCAACTACAACCACAGCGGCTCCAACTACAACAACTAAAGCACCAACAACAACCACAGCAGCACCATCAACAACTACAGTGGCTCCAACTACAACAACTGATAGCACCAACAACAACCAAAGCAGCTCCACTACAACATCCAATGCTCCAACAACAGCAGCTCCAACAACAACTACAGTGGCTCCAACTACAACATCGATGCTCCAACAACAACCACAGCAGCTCCAACCACCACCACAGCGGCTCCAACTACCACCACAGTGGTTCCAACTACAACAACTGAAGCACCAACTACGACCACAGGGGCCCAACAACAACCACAGCGGCTCCAACTACCACCACAGCGGCTCAAACTACCACAACAGCGGCTCCAACTACAACCACAGAAGCTCCAACTAACAACCACAGCTGCTCTAACTACCACCACAGTGGCTCCAACTACAACAACTGAAGTACCAACTACGACCACAGGGGCCCCAAAACAACCACAGCGGCTCCAACTACAACAACTGAAGCACCAACAACAACCACAGCGGTCCCAACTACAACCACAGCAGCTCCAACTACAACAACTGAAGCACCAACAACAACCACAGCAGGTCCAACTACAACCACAGCAGCTCAAACTACCACCTCAGCGGCTCCAACTACCACCACAGCGGCTAAAACTACAACAACTGAAGCACCATCTACGACCACAGGGGCCCCAACAACAACCACAGCGGCTCTAAGTACAACCATAGCGGCTCAAACTACCACCACAGCGGCTCCAACTACAACCACAAGCAGCTCCAACTACCACAACAGCAGATCCAACTACAACAACTGAAGCACCAACAACCACAATAGCTCCAGCCACAACTACAGTGGCTCCAAGTACAACAACTGGCGCTCCAACAACACCACAGCAGCACCAACAACAACTACCGTGGCTCCAACTACAACATCCGATGCTCCAACAACAACAGCAGCACCAACAACAACTACAGTGGCTCCAACTACAACATCCGATGCTCCAACAACAACACAGCGCCCAACTACAACCACAGCTACTCTAACTACAACCACAGCACCTCCAACTACCCCACAGCAGCTCCAAGTACAACAACTGAAGCACCAACAACCACAACAGCTCCAGCCACAACTACAGTGGCTCCAAGTACAACAACTGGCGCTCCAACAACAACCACAGCAGCACCAACAACAACTACCGTGGCTCCAACTACAACATCCGATGCTCCAACAACAACAGCAGCACCAACAACAACTACAGTGGCTCCAACTACAACATCCGATGCTCCAACAACAACCACAGCAGCTCCAACTACAACCACAGCGGCTCCAACTACAACAACTGAAGCACCAACAACAACACAGCAGCTCCAACAACAACCACAGCGGTCCCAACTACAACCACAGCAGCTCCAACTACAACCACAGCGGCTCCAACTACAACAACTAAAGCACAACAACAACCACAGCAGCACCATCAACAACTACAGTGGCTCCAACTACAACATCTGATGCTCCAAACAACAACAGCAGCTCCAACAACAACCACAGCGGTCCCAACTACAACCACAGCAGCTCCAACTACAACCACAGCAGCCTCAACTACAACAACTGAAGCACCAACAACAACCACAGCAGCTCCAACTACAACCACAGCAGCTCAAACTACCACCACAGCGGCTCCAACTACCACCACAGTGGCTCCAACTACAACAACTGAAGCACCAACTACGACCACAGGGGCCCCAAAACAACCACAGCGGCTCCAACTACAACAACTGAAGCACCAACAACAACCACAGCGGTCCCAACTACAACCACAGCAGCTCAAACTACCACCTCAGCGGCTCCAACTACCACCCACAGCGGCTAAAACTACAACAACTGAAGCACCATCTACGACCACAGGGGCCCCAACAACAACCACGGCAGCTCCAACTACCACAACAGCAGATCCAACTACAACAACTGAAGCACCAACAACCACAATAGCTCCAGCCACAACTACAGTGGCTCCAAGTACAACAAATGGCGCTCCAACAACAACCACAGCAGCACCAACAACAAGTACAGTGGCTCCAACTACAACATCCGATGCTCCAACAACAACAGCAGCTGCAACAACAACCACGGCGGTCCCAACTACAACGACCGCAGCTCCAACTACAACCACAGCAGCTCCAACTACAACAACTGAAGCACCAACAACAACTACAGCAGCTCCAACTACAACCACAGCGGCTCCAACTACAACAACTGAAGCACCACCAACAACCACAGCAGCTCCAACAACAACCACAGCTGCACCAACTACAACCACAGCGTCTCCAACTACAACAACTGACGCTCCAACAACAACCACAGCAGCACCAACAACAAGTACAGTGGCTCAAACTACAACATCCGATGCTATAACAACAACAACAGAAGCTCCAACTTCAACCACAGCGGCTCCAACTACAACAATTGAAGCACCAACAACCACAGCAGCTCCAACTACAACCACAGCAGCTCCAACTACCACCACAGCAGCTCCAACTACAACAACTGAAGCACCAACTACCACAACAGCTCCAACCACAACTACAGTGGCTCCAACTACAACAACTGACGCTCCAGCAACAACCACAGCAGATCTAACTACAACCACAGAGGCTCCAACTACAACCACAGCGGCTCCAACTACAACAACTGACGCTAAAACAACAACCACAGCAGCACCAACAACAACTACAGTGGCTCCAACTACAACATCCAATGCTCCAACAACAACCACAGCAGCTCCGACAACAACCACAGCAGCTCCAACTACAACCACAGCAGCTCAAACTACCACCACAGCGGCTCCAACTACCACCACAGTTCCTCCAACTACAACAACAGCAGTTCCAACTACAACCACAGAAGCTCCAACTACAACCACAGCTGCTCTAACTACAACCACAGCACCTCCAACTACCACCACAGCAGCTCCAACTACAACAACTGAAGCACCAACAACCACAACAGCTCCAACCACAACTACAGTGGCTCCAACTACAACAACTGACGCTCCAACAACAACCACAGCAGCACCAACACAACAACCACAGCAGTCCCAACTACAACCACAGCAGCTCCAACTACAACAACTGACGCTCCAACAACAACAGCAGCTCCAACAACAACCACAGCTGCACCAACTACAACCACACCGGCTCCAACTACAACAACTGACGCTCCAACAACAACAGCAGCTCCAACAACAACCACAGCTGCACCAACTACAACCACAGCGGTTCCAACTACAACAACTGAAGCACCAACTACAACCACAGCAGGACCAACAACAACTACAGTAGCTCCAATAACACAACAGCTCCAACTACAACGACAGCAGCTCCAACTACCACCACAGCGGCTCCAACCACAACAACTGAATCACCAACAACAACCACAGGGGCCCCAACAACAACTACAGTGGCTCCAACTACCACTACAGCAGCTCAAACTACCACAACAGCAGCTCCAACTACAACCACAGCAGCTCCAACTACAACCACAGCAGCTCCAACTACCACCACAGCAGCTCCAACTAAAACAACTGAAGCACCAACAACCACAACAGCTCCAACCACAACTACAGTGGCTCCAACTACAACAACTGACGCTCCAACAACAACCACAGCAGCACCAAACAACACCTACAGTGGCTCCAACTACAACATCCGAGGCTATAAAAACAACAGCAGCTCCAACTACAACCACAGCGGCTCCAACTACAACAATTGAAGCACCAACTACAACCACAGCGGCTCAAACTACCACCACAGCGGCTCCAACCACAACAACTGAATCACCCACAACAACCACAGGGGCCCCAACAACAACTACAGCGGCTCCAACTACCACTACAGCAGCTCAAACTACCACAACAGCAGCTCCAACTACAACCACAGAAGCTCCAACTACAACCACAGCTGCTTTAACTACAACCACAGCAGCTCCAACTACAACCACAGCAGCTCCAACTACCACCACAGCAGCTCCAACTACAACAATTGAAGCACCAACCACCACAACAGCTCCAACCACAACTACAGTGGCTCCAACTACAACAACTGACGCTCCAACAACAACCACAGCAGCACCAACAACACCTACAGTGGCTCCAACTACAACATCCGAGGCTATAACAACAACAGCAGCTCCAACTACAACCACTGCGGCTCCAACTACAACAATTGAAGCACCAACAACAACCACAGCAGCTCCAACTACAACCACAGCGGCTCCAACTACAACAATTGAAGCACCAACAACAACCACAGCAGCTCCAACTACAACCACAGCAGCTCCAACTACCACCACAGCAGCTCCAACTACAACAACTGAAGCACCAACAACCACAACAGCTCCACCCACAACTACAGTGGCTCCAACTACAACAACAGACACTCCAACAACAACCACAGCAGCACCAACAACAACTACAGTGGCTCCAACTACAACATCCGATGCTCCAACAACAACAACAGCAGCTCCAACTACAACAATTGAAGCACCAACAACAACCACAGCGGCTCCAACTACAACAACTGAAGCACCAACAACAACCACAGCAGCTCCAACAAACAACCACAGCGGTCCCAAACTACAACCACAGCAGCTCCAACTACAACCACAGCGGCTCCAACTACAGCAACTAAAGCACCAACAACAACCACAGCAGCACACAATCAACAACTACAGTGGCTCCAACTACAACATCTGATGCTCCAACAACAACAACAGCAGCTCCAACAACACCTACAGTGGCTCCAACTACAACATCCGAGGCTATAAAAACAACAGCAGCTCCAACTACAACCACAGCGGCTCCAACTACAACAATTGAAGCACCAACAACAACCACAGCAGCTCCAATTACAACAACTGAAGCACCAACAACCACAACAGCTCCAACCACAACTACAGTGGCTCCAACTACAACAACTGACACTCCAACAACAACCACAGCAGCACCAACAACAACTACAGTGGCTCCAACTACAACATCCGATGCTCAAACAACAACAGCAGCACCAACAACAACTACAGTGGCTCCAGCTACAACATCGATGCCCCAACAACAACCACAGCAGTCCCAACTACAACCACAGCAGCTCCAACTACAACCACAGTGGCTCCAACTACAACAACTGACGCTAAAACAACAACCAAAGCAGCACCAACAACAACTACAGTGGGTCCAACTACAACATCCAATGCTCCAACAACAACAACAAGCAGCTCCAACAACAACCACAGCAGCTCCAACTACAACCACAGCAGCTCAAACTACCACCACAGTGGCTCCAAACTACAACAACAGCGCTCCAACTACAACCACAGAAGCTCCAACTACAACCACAGCTGCTCTAACTACAACCACAGCAGCCTCCAACTACACCACAGCAGCTCCAACTACAACCACAGCAGCTCCAACTACAACCACAGCAGCTCCAACTACAACAACTAAGCACCAACGACATCCACAGCAGCTCCAACACAACAAACTGAAGCACCAACAACCACAACAGCTCCAACCACAACTACAGTGGCTCCAACTACAAAACATGACGCTCCAACAACAACCACAGCAGCTCCAACAAACAACCACAGCACCTCCAACTACCACCACAGCAGCTCCAACTACAACAACTGAAGCACCAACAACCACAACAGCTCCAACCACAACTACAGTGGCTCCAACTATAACAACTGACGCTCCAACAACAACCACAGCAGCACCAACAACAACCACAGCGAGGTCCCAACTACAACCACAGCAGCTCCAACTACAACAACTGACGCTCCAACAACAACAGCAGCTCCATCAACAACCACATGCTGCAACCAAACTACAACACACCGCGCTCCAACTATAACAACTGACAGCTCCAACTACCACCACAGCGGCTCCAACTACAACCACGAGCAGGCAACCAAACAACAACTACAGTAGGTCAAATACAACAACTAGCTCCAACTACAACCACAGCAGCTCCAACTACCACCACAGCGGCTCCAACCACAACAACTGAATCACCACACCAACAACCACAGGGCCCAACAACAACTACAGCGGCTCCAACTACCACTACAGCAGCTCCAAACTACCACAACACGAAGCTCCAACTACAACCACAAGCAGCTACAACTACAACTACACACTGCTTAACTACAAACCACAGCAGCTCCAACTACAACCACAGCAGCTCCAACTACCACCACAGCAGCTCCAACTACAACAACTGAAGCACCAACCAACCACAATAGCTCCAACCACAACTACAGTGGCTCCAACTACAAACAGCTGACGCTCCAACAACAACCACAGCAGCACCAAACAACACACTTACAGTGGCTCCAACTACAACATCCGAGCTAAACAACAACAGCAGCTCCAACTACAACCACAGCGGCTCCAACTACAACAATTGAAGCACCAACAACAACCACAGCAGCTCCAACTACAACCACAGCAGCTCCAACTACACCACAGCAGCTCCAACTACAACAACTGAAGCACCAACAACCACAACACTCAACCACAACTACAGTGGCTCCAACTACAACATCGATGCTCCAACAACAACACCAGCAGCTCCAACTACAACAATTGAAACACACATCAACACAACCACAGCACCTCCAACTACCACCACAGCAGCTCCAACTACAACAACTGAAGCACCAACACAACCACAAACAGCTCCAACCACAACTACAGTGGCTCCAACTAACAACAACTGACAGCTCCTAACAACCAACAGCAGCTCCAACAACAACCACAGCTGCCACCAACTACAACCACACAGCGGCTCCAACTACTACAACACTGAAGCACCAAAACACAAACCACCACTACATGGCTCCAACAACAACTACACTGCGGCAGCCAAAAAACAACACACAGTATCTCCAACTACCACCACAGCGCTCAACTACAACCAAACAGCAGTCCAACACACAACTACAGTAGGCTCCAATAACAAATCCAACAGCTCCAACTACAACCCCACACACGGCTCCAACTAAACAACTGACGCTCCAACTACACACCACAGCGGCTCCAACTACAACCACACAGCAGGACCAAACAACAACTACAGTAGGTCAAAATATCAACAACAGCTCCAACTACAACCACAGCAGCTACCAACTACCACCACAGCGGTCTCCAACCACTAACAACTGAATCACCAACAACAACCACACCAAGGGGCCCCAACAACAACTACAGCGGCTCCAACTACCACTACAGCAGCTCAAACTACCACAACAGCAGCTCCAACTACAACCACAGCAGCTCCAACTACAACCACAGCTGCTTTAACTACAACCACAGCAGCTCCAACTACAACCACAGCAGCTCCAACTACCACCACAGCAGCTCCAACTACAACAACTGAAGCACCAACCACCACAATAGCTCCAACCACAACTACAGTGGCTCCAACTACAACAGCTGACGCTCCAACAACAACCACAGCAGCACGAACAACACCTACAGTGGCTCCAACTACAACATCCGAGGCTATAACAACAACAGCAGCTCCAACTACAACCACAGCTGCTCCAACTACAACAATTGAAGCACCAACAACAACCACAGCAGCTCCAACTACAACCACAGCAGCTCCAACTACCACCACAGCAGCTCCAACTACAACAACTGAAGCACCAACAACCACAACAGCTCCAACCACAACTACAGTGGCTCCAACTACAACATCCGATGCTCCAACAACAACAGCAGCAGCTCCAACTACAACAATTGAAACACCAACAACAACCACAGCACCTCCAACTACCACCACAGCAGCTCCAACTACAACAACTGAAGCACCAACAACCACAACAGCTCCAACCACAACTACAGTGGCTCCAACTACAACAACTGACGCTCCAACAACAACAGCAGCTCCAACAACAACCACAGCTGCACCAACTACAACCACAGCGGCTCCAACTACAACAACTGAAGCACCAACAACAACCACAGCAGCTCCAACAACAACCACTGCGGCACCAAAAACAACCACAGTATCTCCAACTACCACCACAGCAGCTCCAACTACAACCACAGCAGGACCAACAACAACTACAGTAGCTCCAATAACAAACACAGCTCCAACTACAACCACAGCAGCTCCAACTACCACCACAGCGGCTCCAACCACAACAACTGAATCACCAACAACAACCACAGGGGCCCCAACAACAACTACAGCGGCTCCAACTACCACTACAGCAGCTCAAACTACCACCACAGCAGCTCCAACTACAACAACTGAAGCACCAACAACCACAACAGCTCCAACCACAACTACAGTGGCTCCAACTACAACAACTGACACTCCAACACACAACCACAGCAGCACCAACAACAACTACAGTGGCTCCAACTACAACATCCGATGCTCCAACAACAGCAGCTTCAACTACAACAATTGAAGCACCAACAACAACCACAGCAGCTCCAACTACAACAACAGCGGCTCCAAATACAACAACTGAAGCACCAACAACAACCACAGCAGCTCCAACAACAACCACAGCGGTCCCAACTACAACAACTGACGCTCCAACAACAACCACAGCAGCACCATCAACAACTACAGTGGCTCCAACTGCAACATCTGATGCTCCAACAACAAAAACAGCAGCTCCAACAACAACCACAGCGGTCCCAACTACAACCACAGCAGCTCCAACTACAACCACAGCAGCTCCAACTACAACAATTGAAGCACCAACAACAACCACAGCAGCTCCAACTACAACCACAGCAGCTCAAACTACCACCACAGCGGCTCCAACTACCACCACAGTGGCTCCAACTACAACAACTGAAGCACCAACTACAACCACAGAAGCTCCAACTACAACCACAGCTGCTCTAACTACAACCACAGCACCTCCAACTACCACCACAGCAGCTCCAACTACAACAACTGAAGCACCAACAACCACAACTACAGTGGTTCCAACTACAACAACTGACGCTCCAACAACAACCACAGCAGCACCAACAACAACTACCGTGGCTCCAACTACAACATCCGATGCTCCAAAAACAACAGCAGCTCCAACAACAAACACAGCGGTCCCAACTACAACCACAGCAGCTCCAACTACAACCACAGCAGCTCCAACTACAACAATTGATGCACCAACAACGACAGAAGCTCCAACTACAACCACAGCAGATCAAACTACCACCCCAGCGGCTCCAACTACCACAACAGTGGCTCCAACTACAACAATTGAAGCACCAACTACGACCACAGGGGCCCCAACAACAACCACAGCAGCTCCAACTACCACCACAGCGGCTCAAACTACCACAACAGCGGCTCCAACTACAACCACAGAAGCTCCAACTACAACCACAGCTGTTTTAACTACAACCACAGCACCTCCAACTACCACCACAGTAGCTCCAACTACAACAACTGAAGCACCAACAACCACAACAGCTCCAACCACAACTACAGTGGCTCCTACTACAACAACTGACGCTCCAACAACAACCACAGCAGCAACAAAAACAACTACAGTGGCTCCAACTACAACATCCGATGGTCCAACAACAACAGCAGCTCCAACAACAACCACAGCGGTTCCAACTACAACCACAGCAGCTCCTACTACAACCACAGCGGCTCCAACTACAACAACTGAAGCACCAACAACAACACACAGCGGCTCCAACTAAACAACTGAAGCACCAACAACAACCACAGCAGCTCCAACTACAACCACAGCAGCTCAAACTACCACCACAGCGGATGCAACTACCACCACAGTGGCTCCAACTACAACAACTGAAGCACCAACTACTGACCACAGGGGCCCCAACAAAACAACAGCAGCTCCAACTACAACCACAGCGGTCCCAACTACAACAACTGAAGCACCAACGAAAACCACAGCAGCTCCAACTACAACCACAGCAGCTCCAACTAAACAATTGAAGCACCAACAACAACCACAGCAGCTCCAACTACAACCACAGTGGCTCCAACTACAACAACTGAAGCACCAACAACAACCACAGCAGCTCCAACAACAACCACAGCAGTCCCAACTACAACCACAGCAGCTCCAACTACAACCACAGCGGCTCCAACTACAACAACTAAAGCACCAACAACAACCACAGCAGCTCCAACTACCACCACAGCAGCTCCAACTACCACAATTGAAGCACCACAAAAACAACCACAGCAGCTCCAACTACAACCACAGCAGCTCAAACTACCACCACAGCGGCTCCAACTACCACCACAGTGGCTCCAACTACAGCAACTGAAGCACCAACTACGACCACAGGGGCCCCAACAACAACCAAAGCGGCTCCAACCACCACCACAGCGGCTCAAACTACCACAACAGCGGCTCCAACTACAACCACAGAAGATCCAACTACAACCACAGCTGCTCTAACTACAACCACAGCACCTCCAACTACCACCACAGCAGCTCCAACTACAACAACTGAATCAACAACAACTACAGGGTCCCCAACAACAACCACTGAGGCTCCAACAACAACTACAGCAGCACCAACCACAACTACAGTGGCTCCAACTACAACAACTGAAGCACCAACAACCACAATAGCTCCAACCACAACTACAGTGGCTCCAACTACAACATCCAATGCTCCAACAATAACAACAGCAGCTCCAACAACATCCAGAGCTGCACCAACTACCACCACAGCGGTCCCAACTACAACAACAGCAGCTCCAACTACAACCACAGCGGCTCCAACTACAATCACTGAAGCAACAACAAACAGCCACAGCAGCTCCACATCAACAACCACTGCTGCACACACACAACAACAACAACAGTATCCATAAACTACAACCACAGCAGCTCAAACTACCACCACAGCAGCTCAAACTACCACACACAGCAGCTCCAACTGCAACCACAGTAGCTCCAAATACACAACATTGAAATCACCCAACCACCACA
This sequence comes from Poecilia picta, assembly GCA_033032245.1. Classification (NCBI taxonomy): domain Eukaryota; kingdom Metazoa; phylum Chordata; class Actinopteri; order Cyprinodontiformes; family Poeciliidae; genus Poecilia; species Poecilia picta. The sequence goes on from CM065371.1 coordinate 21,609,675, forward strand.
ACAGGCTCCAACCACAACTACAGTGGCTCCGACTACAACTTCGATACTCTGACAACAACACAGTGCAGCTCCAACAACAACCACAGCGTGACTCACGAACTACAACCACAGCAGCTCCAACCTACAACACCACAGCGGCTGCAACTACATACAACAATTAGAAGCGATCAACAACAACCACAGCAGCTCACAACTACCATCACAACGGCTCGAAATACCACCACAGTGGCTCCAACTACAACAACTGAAGCACCAACTACGATCCACAGTGACCCCAACAACACACCACAGCAGCACCAACAACAACTACAGTGGCTCCAACTACAACATCTGATGCTACAACAACAACAGCAGCTCCAACAACAACCACACAGCGGTCCCAACCAACAACACAGCAGCTCCAACTACAACCACAGCGGCTCCAACTACAACACAGTAGCTCAAATTACCACCACAGCGGCTGCAACTACAACCACAGTATCTCCAACTACAACCACAGCAGCTCCAACTACCACCTCAGTGGCTCCAACTACCACCACAGCAGCTCCAACTACAACAACTGAATCACCAACAACAACTACAGGGTCCCCAACAACAACCACTGCGGCTCAACAACAACTACCAGCAGCACCAACCACAACTACAGTGGCTCCAACTACAACATCCAATGCCTCACACAACAACTAACAAACAAGCAGCTCCAACAACATCCAGAGCTCCACCATACTAACCACCACAGCGGTCCCAACTACAACAACAGCAGCTCCAACTACAACCACAGCGGCTCCAACTACAATCACTGAGCAACAACAACAACCACAGCAGCTCCAACAACAACCACTAGCTGCACAAACAACAACCACAGTATCTCCAAAACAACCACAGCGGTCCGAACTACAACCACAGCAGATCCAACTACAACCACAGCGGCTGCAACTACAACAATTGAAGCATCAACAACAACCACAGCAGCTCCAACTACAACCACAGCAGCTCAAACTACCATCAACAACGGCTCGAACTACCACCACAGTGGCTCCAACTACAACAACTGAAGCACCAACTCTACGACCACAGGGACACCAACAACAACCACAGCAGCACCAACAACAACTACAGTGGCTCCAACTACAACATCTGATGCTCAACAACAGCAGCTCCAACAACAACCACAGCGGTCCCACCAACAACCACAGCAGCTCCAACTACAACCACAACAGCTCCAACTACAACAATTGATGCACCAAACAACAACCACAGCAGCTCCAACTACAACTACAGTAGCTCAAATTACCACCACAGCGGCTGCAACTACAACCACAGCAGCTCAAACTACCACCATAGCGGCTCCAACTAACACACCACAGCGGCTCCAACTACAACAACTGAAGCACCAACTACGATCACAGGGGCCCCAAAACAACCACAGCAGCTCCAACTACCACCATAGCGGCTCAAACTACCACCACAGCGGCTCCATCTACAACACAGCAGCTCCAACTACCACAACAGCAGATCCAAACTACAACAACTGAAGCACCAACAACCACAATAGCGCCAACCACAACTACAGTGGCTCCAACTACAACAACTGAGCTCCAACAACAGCAGCTCCAACAACAACCACAGCTGCACCAACTACCACCACAGCGGTCCCAACTACAACCACAGCAGCTCCAACAGGAACCACTGCGGCACAAAGAACAACCACAGTATCTTCAACTACAACCACAGCAGCTCCAACTACCACCTCAGCGGCTCCAACTTACCACCACGGCAGCTCCAACTACAACAACTGAATCACCAACAACAACTACAGGGTCCCCAACAACAACCACTGCGGCTCCAACTACAACCACAGCAGCTCCAACTACAACCACAGCATCTCCAAACTACTATCACAGCGGCTACAACTACAACCACAGCGACTCCAACCACAAACAACTGAAGCACAAACAACAACCACAGCACCTCCAACCACAACAACTGATGCTCCAACTACAACCACAGCAGCACCAACTACAACCACAGCAGCTCAAACCACAACAACTGAAGCTGCAACAACAACCATAACGGCTCCACCTACAACCACAGCAGCTCCAACTACAACCACAGCAGCTCCAACTACAACCACATCAGCTCCAACAACAACCAAAGCTGCACCAACTACCACAACAGTGGCTCCAACTACAACCACAGCATCCCCAACTACAACCATAGCAGCTCCACCTACCACCACAGCGGCTCCTACTACAACAACTGGAGAACCAACAACAACCACATCAGCTCCAACCACAACATCTGATGCTCCAACAACAACCACAGACGCTCCAACTACCACCAAAGCAGCTCCAACCACAACCACTGTGGCACCAACAACAACCACAGCGGCACCAACAGCAACCACTGGACCTGCAACCACAACCTTAGCAGCTCCAACCACAACCACAGAAGATCGGACCACTACTACTACTACAGGATTACCAACCATAACCACTACAGGAGCTCCAACCACGGCCATCACAGGAGCTATAATCACAACCACAATAGCAGGAACTGCAACCACTACAGGAACTCCAACCACAACCAATTCTGCTCCAACCACAATCACTACAGTGGTTCCAACCACTACCACAACAGTACCAACTGCAACCACAGGAGCACCAACAACAACCCCAGAGGCTTCGACTACAATAACAGCGGCTCCTATTACCACCACTGCAGCTCCAACAACGACCACTGCGGCTCCATCAACAACCACAGTGGCTGCAACAACAACTGAAGCATCCACACCAACAGCACATTCAACAATGACCACAGCAGCTCCAATTACAACCACAGCGGCTAGTACTGCAACAACTGAAACAACAAACACAGTAGCACCAACAACCACCACAGCTGCTCAAACCACAACAATTGAAGCATCAACAACAGCTTCTCAAACTACCACCACAGCAAGTCCAACAACAACCACAGTGGCCCCAACCACAACCACTGAAGCACCAACTACAACCACTGAAGCATCAACAACAGCTGCTCCCACTACCACCACTGCAGTGCCAACATCGACCACTGCTGCTCCAACAATGACCACAACAGCTCCAATTACAACCAAAGCGGCTAGTACCACAAAAACTGAAACACCAACAACTGATGCTCCAACAACAACCACAGCAGCTCCAACTACAACCACAGCAGCTCCAATTACAACCAAAGAGGCTCAAACTACAACCACAGTAGCTCCACCTACCACCACAGCAGTTTCAACTGCCATCACAGCGACTCCAACCACAACAGCTGAAGCACAAACAACAACCACAGCACCTCCAACCACAACAACTGATGCTCCAACTACAACCACAGCGGCTCCAACTACAACAACTGAAGCACAAACAACAACCACAGCACCTCCAACTACAACAACTGAAGCACCAACAACAATCACAGCAGCTCCAACTACCACCACAGCAGCTCCAATTACTACCACAGTGGCTCCAACTACCACCACAGTGGCTCCAACTACAACAACTGACATTCCAACAACAACAACTGCAGTTCCAACAACAACCACAGCTGCACCAATCACCACCACAGCGGTTCCAACTACAACCACAGCAGCTCCAACTACCACCACAGCAATTCCAACTACCACCACTGCAGCTCCAACTACCACCACAGCAGCTCCAACTACCACCACAGCGGCTCCAACCACAACAACTGAATCACCAACAACAACCACAGGGGTCCCAACAACAATCACAGTGCTTCCAACTACCACCACAGTGGCTCCACCTACCACCACAGCAGCTCCAACTACAACAACTGAAGCACAAACAACAACCACAGCACCTCCAACCACAACAACTGATGCTCCATCTACAACCACAGCAGCACAAACAACAACTACAGCACCACAAAAAACAACCACAGCAGCTCCAACTACAACCACAGCAGCTCCAACTACCACCACAGTGGCCCCAACTACAACTGACGCTCCAACAACAACCACAGCGGCACCAACAACAACCACAACATCTCCAACTGCAACCACGGCAGCACCAACTACAACCACAGCAGCTCAAACCACAACAACTGAAGCTGCAACAACAACCATAACGGCTCCACCTACAACCACAGCAGCTCCAACTACCACCACAGTGTCCCCAACTACAACAACTGAGTCACCCAACAACAACCACATCAGCTCCAACCGCAACAGCCTGACCCTCCACACAACAACACACAGCGGCAACCAACAACAACCACAGGCATCTCCAACTACAACCAAGGCAGCACCATACACAACCACAGCAGCTCCAACCACATCCTCAGCAGCTCAAACCACAACAACTGAAGCTGCAACAACAACCATAACGGCTCCAACCACAACAACTGACGATCCAACAACCACAGCTGCTACAACTACCACCAAACAGGCTCCAACTACAACCACAGCAGCTCCAACTACACCACAGCAGCTCCAACTACCACCACAGCAGCACCAACTACAACCTCAGCAGCTCAAACCACAACATCTGAAGCTGCATCAACAACGATAACGGCTCCAACTACAAGCACAGCAGCTCCAACTACAACAACTGAAGCCCCAGAAACAACCACAGCGGCTCCTACTACAACAACTGGAGAACCAACAACAACCACATCAGCTCCAACCACAACAACTGATTCTCCAACAACAACCACAGAAGTTCCAACTACCACCAAAGCAGCTCCATCAACAACCACAGTGGCTGCAACAACAACTGAAGCATCAACACCAACAGCATATTCAACAATGACCACAGCAGCTCCAATTACAACCACAGCGGCTAGTACCGCAACAACTGAAATAACAAACACAGTAGCACTGACAACCACCACAGCTGCTCAAACCACAACAACTGAAGCTTCAACAACAGCTTCTCCAACTACCACCACAGCAAGTCCAACAACAACCACAGTGGCTCCAACCGCAACCACTGAAGAACCAACTACAACCACTGAAGCATCAACAACAGCTGCTCCCACTACCACCACTGCAGTGCCAACATCGACCACTGCTGCTCCAACAATGACCACAGCAGCTCCAACTACAACCACAGCGGCTCCAATTACAACAACAGCGTCTCCAGCAACAACCACAGCAGCACCAACAACAACCACTGGAGCTCCAATCACAACCTTAACAGCTCCAACCACAACCACAGAGGATCTGACAACTACTACTACAGGAGTACCAACTATAACCACAACAGGAACTCCAACCACAACCAATTCACCTCCAACCACAATCACTACAGCGGTTCCAACCACTACCACAGCAGCACCAACAACAACCACAGGGGCTCCAACTACAACCAAAGCTGCTCCCTCTACCACCACTGCAGCACCAACAACAACCACTGCAGCTCCATCACCAACTACAGCAGCTCAAACTACAACCACTGAAACACCAACAACAACCACAGTGGCTGTAACAATAACTGAAACATCAACAACAGCTGCTAAAACAACGACCACAGCAGCTCCAACTACCACAGCGGCCAGTACCACAACAACTGAAACACCAACAACAATCACAGCTGCTCCAATCTCAACAACTGAAGCACCAATAACAACCACAGCAGGTCCAACAACAGCCACAGCAGCACCAAATACAACCACATCAGCTCCAATTACAACCACAGCAGCTTCAACTGCATCCACTGAAGCTTCAACAACCACAGCAGCACCGACAACAACCACAGCTGCTCCAACCGCAACCACTGATGTCCCAATAACAACCACAAAGGCTCCTGCCTCATCCACAGCAACTCCAACCACAATCACAGAATCTTCATCTAAAACCACCGAAGCTCCAACCACAAACACTGAAGCTCCAACCACAATCCCAGACAGTCTGACCACGATCACAGCTTCTCCAATTAAAACCACAGCAGCTCCAACTACAACAACAACGACCACAAAGGCTCCAACCTCAACCACTGAAACTCCAACCACAACAACAGAAGATCTGACCACTTCTACTACACGAGTACCAACCACAATCACACCAGGTCCATCCACATCCACCACAGGAGCAGTGATCACAGCCACACCATCAGGAACTACAACCATGACAGCAGGTCCAACCACAACCACAGCGGCTTCGACCACAACAACAACCGCTCCAACTACATCTGCAGCTCCACCCACCACCACTGAAGCGCCAACCACAGCTACAGCATCTCCAATTATAACCACTGCAGCTAAAACTACAACCACATCAACTCCAACTACAACAACTGATGGTCAAACAGTGACCACAAAACCTCCAACCGCAACCACAGGAGCTCCAACTACAACCACAGCAGCTACAACGACAATCACAGCATCTTCAACTAAAACCACAGAAGCTCCAACCACAAACACTGGAGCTCCAACCACAATCACAGATGGTCAGACCACTACTCCTGGAGGAGATACAATCACAACCACACAAGCAGGGACTACAACCATGACAGGAGGTCCATCGACAACTGCATCAGCAGCTCCAACCACAACCACATTAGAGGCTCCAACCACAACCACTGAAGATCCATCCATAACCACGCCAGCTCCAACTACAACCATGGTAGATCACACAACAACCACAGAAGCCCCAGCTCCACAACTTCAGCTAAGACCATCACCTCTGCAGCACAATCCACAACCAGAACAGCTCCAACCACAACCACATCAGAACCTCTAACCGAAACTACTTTAACTACAGCCACAACAGGAATTCCAACCATAACCACAGCAGCTCCAACCACAATCACCACAGGGATTCCAATCACAATCACCACAGGGGTTCCAACCACTACCATGTCAGCTTCAACAACAACTACTACAGCAGCTCAAACCACAACCGCTACATTAACTCCTACCACAACCACAGAAGCTCCAACTCCAATCACTGCCACAGGAGCTCTAACTACAACAACTGAAGGTCCAACCACAATCACAAAAGCTCCTACCACAACCTTAGTAGCTCCAACCACAACCACAGACACAGAAGATCTGACCACTACTACTACAGGAGTACCAACCATAACCACTACAGGAGCTCCAATCGCAACCACCACAGCGGTTCCAACCACTACCGTGTCAGCTTCAACAACTGCTACAGCAGCTCCAACTACAACTGACGTTCCAAAAACCACTACAAAAGCTCCAACCATAGCCACAGAAGCTCCAACCACGATCACAGTATCTCCAATTAAAACCACAGAAGCTTTAATTCCCACAACAACCACAGCAGCTCCAACCACAATCACTACAGGGGTTCCAACCACTACCATGCCAGTTCAAACCACAACCGCGCAAGCTCCAACTGGAAGCACACCAGCTTCATCCACCATAGGAGCCCCAACTATAACCACTACAAGAGCTCAAACCACAACAATGTCTTCTTCAACAACAACTACTACAGCAGCTCCAACTACAACAACTGAAGTACCAACAACGACCACAAAGGCTCCTACCTCAACCACTGGAACTCCAACCACAACAACAGAAGATCTGACCACTTCTACTACACGAGTACCAACCACAATCACACCAGCTCCATCCACATCCTCCACAGGAGCAGTAATCACAGCCACACCATCAGGAACTACAACCATGACAGCAGGTCCAACCACAACCACAGCAGTTTTGACCACAACAGCTGCTCCAACTACATCTGCAGCTCCACCCACCACCACTGAAGCGCCAACCACAGCTGCAGCATCTCCAGTTATAACCACTGCAGCTAAAACTACAACCACATCAACTCCAACTACAACAACTGATGGTCAAACAGTGACCACAAAAGCTCCAACCGCAACCACAGGAGCTCCAACTACAACCACAGAAGATCTGACTACTTCTACTAAAGAAATACCAACCACAATCACACAAGCTCCAACCACATCCACCACAGTAGTTGCAGCCACGACAGCAGGTCCAACCACAACCGCATCAGAGGATCCAACCACAATTACTGTAGATCCAACCAGGACTACGCCAGTTATAACTACAACCATGTTAGTTCAAACAACAACCACAGGAGCTCCAACAAAAACCACAGGAGTTCCAAATACAACTGCAGCCCCAACCATAACAACTACTGGAGCTCCAACCACTACAGGAGCTGAAACCACAACCATGCGAGTTTCAACATCAACCATTACAGCAGCTCCAACCACAACCACTACAAGAGCTCCAACCACAACCACCACAAGTGTTCCGACCACAACTATGCCAGTTCAAACCACAACCACTCCAATTCCAACCAGAACTACACCAGCTTCAACAGGAACTCCAACCATAAGCACTACAAGAGGTCAAACCACAACCATGCCAGCTTCAACAACAACCACTACATCAGCTCCAACCACAACCACCGCAACTCCAGGCACTACTACTTCAGGATCACAAACCACAACCACATCAGAAGCTACAATCACAACCACCACAACTCCTACAACAACCACAGCAGCTCCAACCACAACAGCCACAGCAGCTCCAACCACAACAACCACAGCAGCTTCAACCACAACAACCACAGTTGCTCCAACAACAAAAACCACAGCAGCTCCATCAAAAACTACTGCTGTTGGCCAAGCAACAACTGCACAACCTCCAAGTATGTTACAAATAGATACAATTTAATAGAACATGCACTCTCATTAGAATAACTGTGCAATAATTTACCAAACTGTGCATTTGTTGTTCTTGTCTTAATTATCAAGGTCCATGTGCTTCAAACCCATGTCTCAGTGGAAGCACATGTCAAGAACGTGCTAACCAGACTCACTTGTGCTTGTGTCTTGCGGGAGAATTTTATCAACAAGGCTGTCAAAAGGGTAAGTGTCTGAATGCAAAATACATTGCTTCTCATAATGTATTCTTTAGAGGCAATGTGTTGCTTCTCAATACATTTTTTCAGAGTCACCATTAATGTCTATTGTAGACTAATCAAGAGACTAATCTAAAAACAGACTAGATAGTTGTGAAATAATGTATTTGATGGGGGGCTCTATTCATGAAACTTGTATATTTTTTGTGCATCTTCAGTTTCAGTTTGTTCACTCACACAATTTAATAAATTCCACGATGAACTTACAAACATACTGTTTTACCAGATAATACAGATCAGAGTTCGACACAGATCATAACTATGAGATTATTGTGAGTGAATCAGGTTTCCAAAGAAGCTATTTAAAGCTTATAGAGGGAGCCTATTAGCATAAAGTTTAATGCACAGCTAAACTTTAGAAGAGTGATTCCTGCACATGCGAATCACTTACAGTGTATGGGACATGAACATTTTTGACTTTTGAAAAATCATGATCATTACAGTTGTCATAATGATGACATTTTTAAAATATAATTGGGTAAAATGTATCAATATACCCAAGCAATAAAAAAGTAATATTTTAAATCAAAAAGCCATAGTAGGAGAAGACAAACAGAAATAACAGGCAGAGAGATGATCATTGCACATTGCTCATTCTGTGCCTCTCCTTTCCTCCTCTCCTCACACTTGATGCTGTTTGACAGGGATAAGAGAAGATGTAACTGCGCTTGGCAGTGCCTGAAAGTAAAGTAATGAGATGAAATTTTGAAATTATTTTACTGGTTTGACAAAGAAAAAACATAGCAAAGCATTGTTTTACCTGTGGTTTCTCTGCTTAGAACAAATGAAAACATGAAAAATTATAAATACAAAAGCAGCAAAGACATGGGACATGATTCCATATTCAACCTGTTACATGTGTCCTGCATAAGAAAATATTTACTTTGAACTGCAGTGTTACAATAATATGGAACAGCTTTGTGAGTCGCTTTGTGAATGTTGGTGACTTTGAAGATTTTTTATCCTTCTGCAGTCCCAGATGAGATCAAGTGATCCTCAAAATTATGATATTGAAACTCCAAATTAAAACTGAAATCAATCTTAAAACATTATGCATAAATCTTAAAATTCTTTCTTTTGAACACATAATGACGCACATTATGACTTCATCTCAAAAAATGTACATTGTAAGTTTCCTGAAAAAAAACTTTAGTGTGCATCTTGTAGCCTAAAGTCTAGCAACATTTGAAGCAAACCCACCACCAAATTCAGTGTTTTAGGTTTTGTGTGTATAAAAGTGACGTAGACCCTCCAACCACGAATCTTTTTTAACCCTAGAGTGCAGGGTTCATTATTTGTTTTAAACACAACTGTGCTAAATTGGTAATTTGTGTGGTAGTTTGTCCTGGACTATGTTTAAATAAAGAGGTAATACTGTGATTCTTTCTTAAAGCATTTTAGTTGTCCCTGAGTTATTGGGCAGTGGAATTACCAGATCAACAGAATGACTCAACTGGGTTTTTATATGTATTTACAGTATTTGACAAATGAGATGCTATAGTAAACTTCCATTTGAACATTTTTATTTGTGTTTGTGGAATTTTTGGGGAATTTTCTAACAATAATTTTGTTTTTCCAAATAGCCAAGGTTTTCCGTGCTCTTGTGGCCTTAGCGGAAAAATATCTTCCTCAAATGGCCGACAAAAAATCTAAAGAATTTAAAGAGATTGCAGAAAAAATTGTTAATGCGGTAAGCACTAATTTTTCTTTTCCTATATTTTTATTTTTTTCCAAATGCCAGAATTATATGCTACTGGTCTCACCTGTGTTTATTTATCAGAAGGTATTTTGTTCTATGTGCCCAAATACTGCTTAAACAGAACACTGTTCACTAAAATCCTATTTTTAATACACAGATTAAGAAAGAGTTCGAAAATAAACATGGATTCATTTCAGCAATAGTCCTGGAGCTCCGGTAAGTTTCAGTGTTAAATCTGTGTTTTTTGGACAGTAGTAAATGCCTACTGTATGACAAAGACTTACCAGTATTGTCTTCCATATTTTCATTTCAGGGAAATACAATCAGTACTAAGGTCAACCACAGGCAACGTTGAAGCATCAGTCGAAACCATCTATGAAGCAACGTCTGACGTCACAGAAGAAGCTGTAATAGAAACAATGAAAAAAAATATCACCTGCGAAAGCTGTCCGCTGCCAGCAAACGTTACATGTGAGTTTAATATAAATATGTACTTTTAAGAGGCTCAGGTCTAGTTTACCTTTCCCTTATACAGTACACTCATTACAGTGATCTTTCAGAATATAGGTTATATTCATCAGAAAGATGTGCTGTTAAGACTGGTTCCCATTTGTGTTGGCAGCTTGATTTCCTCTTATTCTTCTATTCTTATTTCACTTTGGATAAGTTTTGTGTTTAGACATTTTTAATATTATTATTATTATTAAGACACACTTTTCAAAAAAAAATTTAAAAGCCATGGCACTTCTTCACACACAAAACATACACATAATCTTGGTCATGATTCCTGTCAAGACTTTAAGTCTGAAAGAATCTCTGAGGAATTTAGATATCAGTGATGTTCTTTATTTTAGGTGTTTGTCATTAAATTTGCTGATCCCATCAAACTTCCTTTCTGCTCCTTTTAAAGTGAAAGACCTTTGTCTTTTCAATCCATGTGACGAAACAACTGCAGAGTGCAAACCTACAGTGGGCAGTTTCGAATGCACATGTTTAGATGGTTATATTGCAACAAACTACAGTGAAAGATTATGCATGGGTAAGTATATTTAACAATTAAGAGAGTTGTATTTCAGAAAGACTGCATTTCATTGTGCACTGATTGTAGTGTAACTTTCTGTACTTTAGCATGTCCCTCTGGTTTCAAAGCTGTGAACAACAAATGTATAAAGTAAGTGCATCGACCTGACTGTACGACTTTATGGTTTTCTGCAAGTACATCAGTTTCAAGTTAAACAATTTCTTTTCTTTTCTTTCAGATGTGGCTTTGGTCGTTCTGGCATGAACTGCAAGGATGGTGAGTATACAGCAGTGAAAATCAAAGCATGTACATCAAGACTTTTATTGTTATGTTTGTTCTTTGGGGGGCTTGTATTTAGTATATTATTTTATATTGCAAAATATTATATTAACTTTGTTCTTGGAAGCCAAGGACAAAGAGTTATACATTGATTATTCCATTGTCTGTTGAGCTGACAGCAGCAGAACATTTTTCCATGTATGACTGACTTTAGTGAAGTATGAAATATTCTTTAAAATGTTATGTGATCCTGTTCTTTGAAGATCATAGAAAAGCTGAGCTAAGTAGTGACTCTGCTGTTTTGTAGAGTCGATGTTGATCCTTGTGATCGTCTCGCCTATTCTCGCATGCCTGCTAGTCCTGGCGGTGATCGCTCTGCCACTGGTCGTAAGAACGTAAGTTAGAACCGTGTTCATTTATCACCTTACTGACTTTTTATAATTACCTCTGTCTTATATGTTTGTTTTTTCTAAAAATGTATTCTAGGTGTGCGTCTAGGTTTTTAAATTAATTACTGCTGCCTGTAGAAATCTATCTATAAACACAACACAGTAGGACAGACACAGTTTCAGTACTCTTCTGTTTTTCAGATTCAAGAGAAAAATGGCCAAAGAAAACAAAGAGAAAGATGTTTGGAAACCGTACACTATCCCTTCCTTAGGCAAGGGTCCACCATCCTGCAGTAGCAGTAGTACCTTTTTCACGTTCGTCAAAGAGCCAGAATACATCCTGACAAATTCTGGTGTCCCACGAATCCCACGCGCCAAACTCAGCAGAAGCTGGGCTGGCAAGACCAACACGGAGATTTCTCCGAGCAACAGCCGACAAAGCTCGACTCCTTCAAGGAGGAACTCTGTGAGTACACCTCTGCACAAGACATAGTAAAGACAAAGATCTGTGAATTGTTAACTCACATGCCTTCTTATGTTCTGCAGCAATTCAGCAAAAACAAAATGACATGTTTTTATTCTTCCCAGATTGGACCGGACAGCGTCCCCTACAGGAACGTCCTAACTATAAGAAACCCTTACGCCCAGAATCAAACCACAGAGCACACCAGACTCTAATTAAGGAGAAGGAAGTTGGATCTCTTTAGGATTTCCTATAGCGGTACTTATCCCAAGATACTGCATTACGTTGGAACTCCCTCAATGTAAAAGATGTAAACAAGAGCGTATCAACACAGACGCTCTATCTTTAATGTGATAGATATTGTGTCCTATGTTCCTTTACTACTTTTATCTTGTATTATGTATCTTCTAGTCAGGCCTGTTAAAAACTGCAATAATCAGTCTGGCTTTCATCATCAAAATCATAAAGTGTGGTTTACAATTCCTGCATTTTAATCACACAGCCTCTCAGTTTTGTGTGTTAAATGCACTATTTATTCTGGGTTTTTTTTCTCTGAGCAAAAAGTCACCTGATAATTTTTTGCCCAGAATTTTCTTTTTTTTTTTTTTAATCTATGAATTTACTAGAGTTGTTTTCTGTAAGTATTTCAACTTTAATTTGTGCCTCAGTTTTATGTTTATCTAAGTTTTTGTATGTAAGCTCAACTGGAGATTTCTTTAAATCTGTTAATGTGTTTCAGTAGAATCATCACAACTCCAATAGTTTGAGATATTTATCAATGTTTGCATATTTTTTCTTATTTTTCTTGGTCTAGTTACAAACCATTTATACATAATATTTGATTGCCATGACTTTGGTGTATTATAGCTAACTGCTAACGGCACACTGAATGTGTGTATGGATTAATGAGATGAGAACAAAGATTCTGTTGTAAAGCACTTTAAGTAGTCTAGTTGGCTAAAATGGTGCAATATAAGTACAATATATTTAACTTTTCTTTTGTCTATAAATGTGTTAAAACTTGTTATGTTGTAATAACTTAATTTGACCACTAAAGGGCTCCAAACTTGAAGTTTTACATAGATTATATATTTGAATAAAAATGAATGCCATTAAAGATTGTGGTAATGTGATATTTATTCTTTAAATATTAAAAGACTAACCATATTTTAGAGCACATTAGTCGGTTTAGAGATCATCAACAAAATCCAATCGGTCGAGATAATACAGTCCACCAAAAATTAATAACTTCCAGAGATTTTTATTGATGCCTTCTTTTATATTAATATTTGTGTGTTAAAATATGTATTCTTTCATGTCTTCAAGGTTACGAGACTAAAAGACTTCAGATCTATCCTGAATTGTGTTGCTATGCCAGACTATTGAGAGCCACTAATTTCTATTAATTTTACTTCAGTTCCTTTGGTATGCTATGTTTTTACAGACACATAATTGATCATGTTTTAGCTTTTTATGTGGCTAAAGTTCCAGACTTGACTAATGAAAGCCTTTATTTCTATGATACCAAGTTGTATGCCTGGTTCCAGCTTCTTTGAGCTTTATTTCATGTTATCTCCTAAACATACCTGGAGTATTGCTTAGATTCTTTCATGCATGTTTGAAGAATCCTTGAATCTCCCATGGCAACCATTCAGGGGTGCCTAAACGCTTGCTCCCATAAAACAGCATGCAGATACTCAAGCTGCTCCTTGTCTTTGCTGTCTCCAGCAGAGATGCTGCCTGACGTTCCCACTCAGGGTACAACCTGCAGCAATTAAGACAAAAGAAAAAGTATTGCTTCTTAATTTCAAGGCATTAAATTGCAAAGTCAATTTTCTTTTAAGTTTTATTATATGTAGCATTTTTACAACTGAAGGTAATATAGTTGGTTGGTTGTGCCATAATGGCAGCATGATTCTTCCTCTGTACTCCAGCAGTCACATGAAACCTGTGTGTCCCTCCTACAGCAACTGATCAATCCAGATTACTTATAGTTAACATTATGTAACCTCTATGGCTTTATTACTGCAGACCATGGCCGTGATGTATATAATGCGTCAGTTCCACACAATGAAACTTACCAGAATCCGCCTTCACTGTAAACAACCATCCTCCACTGCATTCCTAAAATTATAGACTGCAATTCTAAAACGGTGCAGAAAATCAATGTCATCTTTCACATCTTCTTCTTTTCGTTGATTAACCCGGTAGAAATTGTAGCTGCAAATCTGTAAGCCAGACTTGAATGGAGCAGAATGAACAGCAAAGGAAGGCAGGTCTGTAAACGATAAGTACGCTGCACAGTGTCAATATGAATACTGAGCACCAGGGGGCGCTACTTCAATGAAGACTGGAATTAGACCGCAGGTATGTTTTTATTTCACCCCAACTGTTCATTACAATAATTATATATCAGAGGCTTGAGCTCCGCCTCACCTGTAGCAGTTCACAGACTTTGAGATACCTGATCATTATTTACATCAATTAAAACTGTTTTTACAAATTAAAAAAAAACTAACTAAACTAAACATGAGAGACAACATGGTAGAATACATGTAAATTATTGAACAGATACTTAACTGTTATAACTCATTAAATTCATAGCCTGAAAACTGCTTAAAATATGTAACAAAAAACAAAAAAAATTTCATAAGATATTTGACCCAGAAACAATTATTTTATTTTCCTTTAGTTCTTTCATCATTATGCACAAAAGGCAAATCATTAGTATAAATAGTGTACAGTTACTACACTAGTACTACAAAGCACTTCCCTGTGGTACTCCAGAGATCGTTTTTTTCACCAGAATAACAACTGTTGGAAAACAAAAAACTATTTTATGCTGAACAGTTGTACACCAGGAGGATTATCTGTATAAGAAAGCCCAAATGTAATAAAACATTTTAAACTCAAAAGCCAGCAATCCAACATTTATTGTTCCCAAATTAAAAATGCTATCAAAAAGAAAATTAACAGATCAAGTTTGATTTCTGCCTTTTTGGTTAAATATCAGATGACACAAGGAAACAAAAAAAGAAAAAATATTTTACTGTAATCATATTATAAATTATTTTACTTATATGCAGCACAGATTGAAAGAAACTGAATATATTCATATTTTGTGATTTATATAAAATCTCGGCTCGTCTCATTCAACAAAAACTTAATTAAACCTGAAACTGAGACTCAAATTAAACCTGGAAAACAACTCTTGTAAATTAAAAATTGAACAAAACAATTATTTGACCAAGAGCTCTTCTCTTAGCTTTTGTTCAGTGAAAATAAAAATAAAAATAATTGTATATTTAAGTTCAACTAACATACAGAACTGAGAGATTGGGTGACTGAGACTGTAACTATGAACCAAACTTCATGAGAGGCAAACTGGTTGATGACAAGAACAGAGTATAAGTCATAGAGTATAAGTCACTCAGTGGCAGCTAAAAGTACGATACAACAATATCTGCACATATTAGCTGAAATGCTTCCGTTTACATATTTTACATCAAAACGGTTCTAATAAATTACAGTGTTTTGGGAAAAACACCACCATAAGAACCCCTGAAGTGACTCAGCTTCCCTCTTCCCTCTGGTCTCGGATCCAAGCCTAAGGTTTAGCGTCTCAGTTCTTCTTGAGTTAATTCTGGGAGAATGACACCATGTCAACTTGTTTGTCATCAAATGGCTGCAGCAGAGAAGAAAAGACATCCGAATTTGTGAGTAAATAAAACACAAATGTTCATCTTCACGTCGTCTTGTTCGGAGGTATACTCACCGAGTTCTGCTCGTTGTTCTGCTGGGTCATCTCCAGGTTGTCCCAGTTGTTGGTGGTGTTGGCCCGTGGGATTCGTGACACCCCAGAATTTGTCAGGCTGCTTATTGGTTCTGTGAGCCAGGTGTAGCCATTGCTGTTGCTGGACAGTGGGCCTTTGGCAAGAGAAGGGATTTGGAACGGTCTCCTAATGTCTTCCTGTTTGGTCCTGAAGAATTTGCTCCTCTTGAATCTGAGAAAAAGAATAAGAAAGTTGTGCAACTGTGTCTCTCCTACTTTATTTTGCTTATGGTTTTATTTCTATAACTCTCTCTAATGCCTCTTTTCCACCGGCCCGCCCGGCTCGGCTCCGCTCGGCTCGGCTCGGCTCTGTTTCGGAGTGACCGCGTTTCCACCGGCTCTTCTCGGCTCTGTAGCTGGTACCGCCTCCTGGTGGCGGGGGAGGGGAGGGTGGGTGTAGCGCCCCGCCTCCAGGAGCTTCGTGCTGAGCTTCGTTACATGCGACCTAACGCGAGTTGTTGTTTTTCTGATACAAAAGAAGAAGAGAGAGCTGAGCTATTTTTTACAGCCTGATTGCGATTTTTCTGAGACTTCAAGAAAATGTGACACTGGGAGGAAAAGCTGCGATGTGGTGAGGAGGAGCTGATCTCCGCCCTGCAGGAGGAAAGCAGGAGGTTCAGACGGTTCAGGTGAGATAACGATGATTTTTAAACTATGATAAAACTTGTAATAGTGCCGAATATACATGAGCTAATGTTAGTCACGGTGTTGCAAATAACTTAAAAATGTCAGAATAAATTCCTAATATGTTCCAATGTGTTTTCATGTTGGCAAACTGCCGCCGCAGACCATCGTGGTTCTTCGTGCTTCTTTGGGTTGGAGGATCTCATCAGTGTCCGTCTTCCTGCTGGTCGTATTGACCTTCAGGATGTCCAGACCTTCACCTTTCTGGAGTCACATGACCCCAATATGCTGATGAAATATTTCTGATTTAAAAAAACGTGTCTGATATTCTGACGGAGTTGAAGTGCATTAACAGTCTGTTGTTTTTAACTTTTCAATACGTTTATGTTTCACCTGATGTCCAAGTTATACTGAGAACAAATAAAGCTTTATTCCCTCTAATCTGACTGGTTCCTCTTCTATGTTTTCACATTTTGGACACTAAGAATTAAAAGTTTAAACTCAGTCTCAATTATCACTAATTAAGGTTACCGGTTGGACACATTTTCTCACTTTCTTACATTGAAGATTCTGCAGGAAGACAGATAAACAGTGAGTGAATAGAATGATTTTGTATAAACTAGAAACTAACAAACATGATTTGTATTTAGGGCTCTTGTTAATAGCTGCCCTGATAATAATGTCAAAATGTTTGGTTTGTTGAATAATGTTTTCAGTTTTGAATGGCTTCATTGATAATCTACAATGTTAAGTTCAATGAAATATGTATATAATATAATATTTTCACTCTGGCTTAAGCTCCTCACATTTTGGGAGGATTGTATTAGGACCTTGATCTACAGTAAGTACAACAATGTGTTGAGTGAGCAGAAATAAAGAGACTTTGGTCACTGAGACACAACAACTTTTATTTTTATTTTTTGTCTCAACTCTCCTTGTTGCTCTGCCATCTCAGCTGGTAGCTGCTTCCTGCTGAAGGAGACCCAGGTGTTCAGATGGTTCTCCATCATGTCAGCCATGTTGCTCCTTCTGCTCCCTGGTAATAAGATGTTATAGTTTATAGCACATAAATGTAGATAAATAACAGAGTCACTAATGTGGATGTTACATAGACAAAAGGAATTATTTAAAACAGGCATGTTACTATATGTACACACACACACACGTATATATTTACACACACACACACACACATATATACATATATACACAACACTTTTACCATCCAGCCATACAGATTATAAATAACTGGAATAGTTGTCTAAATTAAAGACAAAATCTAATTACTTGTAAGTTTTAGACCTATGCAGGTTTACAGCCATGGATATAATACCACTATTGTTTTCTTCAGGTTTATTGCTCATTCTACAATTAATAATTCATAACAATTTGATTAGAGAACTGATATCTAGCTATTTTACAATAGAATGTCATATAACATGTTTTATTATCTCACAATGGGGGAAACTCGGATGAAACAGCAAAATGAGAAACAATGGAAGCTCATAGATTCACACAAAGATAAACAAATGAAAATGCTGAACAATATTGAGTTATTTATAATGTACAACGTGTCTTCAGAAAATGCGCATGTTGTGTTTGAGCAATAAAAATACAGCAGACTGTGTTTTAAATGTCGTCCACCATAAATGTAGTAAAAACTAGACAGATTTATCTACAAACGGCTCACCTGGCTGGAAGCAGCAGCGGCGTCAGCGGCGTCTGGTCGGTTTTCACCGTGAGGCTCCGTTGGCTCCAAAGCGGCTAACGAGGCTAATGAAGCTAACGAGGCTAACGAGGCTTTTCATTCTCTCCACTATGGTGACAAAAACGCCTCATTCCTCGTGGCTCCATCAGCTGCTGCTGAATATTGAAATCCGAAGCAAATAAAAAAAGCTGCATTTTTTAGTTCAGGGCTTGTTTGTATCTTCCATCACTTCCGTGTTGCGGCGAGTTTCAAACGTTGCGCCTTCATTTTTCTTCTCTCTTGCCTCGCTGTTCTGTCCCCGCCCTCAGCCAATCAGTGAACAGCAGCGAAGCTTACGTCACCAGGGCTGGCCGGGCTCTGCTGGTTCTGCTCTGAAGCTGGACCTAAAAAAGCGGCGCCAGCCCGGTTGAAAAGGCCGGTGGAAACGCAAGCAAAGCGAGCGGAGCCGAGCCGGCCGGGCCGGTGGAAAAGGGGCATAACTGATTTGTAAAACCACCCAACTTTAAAATGGCTTTGCATATATAATATAGTTTGCAGTCTAACACAAAAGTATGAATGCAGTTTTACAAAAAGGACAAAGGTGATTATAAAATTCACTAAGGTGATAAATGAACAGGATTCAAACTTACTTGTTTACTACCACTAGCAGAGCGATTACTGTGACGACCAGCAGGAATCCGAGGACAGAGGAAACAATCACGACGATAAACAACCGTTCTGACAAACAGAGAAGCAGTCAGTAAAGAAAGCTGGCACTCAGCCTTTTTATTACAGAATCACATAGCATTTTGCAAAATTTAACATTTTGATTTAAAAGATTTTATCATAACCTTAAAAACTCCATTGGAAAAAAAAAAATATATATTTCTTCTTCAGTGGATGTTTTATGTGTTGATACTAACTTGAAAACTTTTTAATATAAGAAGTTTGTACCGTTAGTTTGTGTGTCAAACGAACAGAAATAATTAAATTTGCATGTGGTTAGTTGTATCTGAAAAATTTTGGAAAAGATTTTTAAACAACTTCACAAAAGAAACATGCTGAAATTATCTGAAAATTCCTCACAGTGGCAATTTTTTGTGTGGAAAATATGACACACCAGCCAAGGGCAGCTCCACAAAAGTCAGATGAATTAGAAGAAAAATTGTCTGAATGCCATAACATTTGAAATTATGATATTATAGCTGGTTAGTGAGGACAAAAAGCTCCAGATTGAACCTAAATTACAGCACTATGTCATCATTTTTTATATTAAACTTTAGAAAGCAATTGCTTTTCAATCAGTGGTGTGCATATGCGGCATGAATTTGGTGAGCTACAACTTCTTTGCAAACAATTCAATAATCTGACAGTCCATCTCAAAATTTAGATCATATACTGAGTCGCAAAGCTTTGCTAAAGTCAGTCAGACATGGAAACATTTCCTGCTGCTGTCAGCTCAACAGACAATGGAATAATCAATGTATAACTCTTTGTCCTGGGCTTCCAAGAGCAAAGTTAATATAAAATTTTGCAACATAAAATAACATACTAAATACAAGCTGCCCCAAAATCTCTTTCAAACATAACAATAAACGTCTTGATGTACATGCTTTGACTTTCACTGCTGTATACTCACCATCCTTGCAGTTCAAGCCAGTACGACCAAACTCACATCTGAAAAGATGAAACTGTTTAACTTGAAGCTGTTGTACTTGCAGAAAACCATAAAGTCGTACAGTCAGGTCGATGAACTTACGGTCTACATTTGTTGTTCACAGCTTTGAAACCAGAGGGACATGCTAAAGTACAGAAATTTACACAATCAGTGCACAATGAAATATTTCAACTCTCTTGATTGTTAAACATACTTACCCATGCATAATCTTTCACTGTAGTTTGTTGTAATATAACCATCCAGACACCTGCATATGAAACCGCCCACTGTAGGTTTGCACTCTGCAGTGGTTTTGTCACATGGATTGGAATCACAAAGATCTTTCACTTGAAAAGGAACAGAAAAGAAGTTTGATGGGATCAGCAAATTTCATGACATAACAAGCACCTAAAATCAAGAACATCACTGATATCTAAATTTCTCAGGGATTCCTTCAGACTTAAAATCTTGTCAGAAATCATGACATTTGACACCACCATCTTTTGTGCATGAAGAAGTGGCATTCTTGCTTAAAATGTCAAAAATAAAAATAAAAAAGAGACAAAATTAAACAATGGAAGAAGAGGAAGAAAACAAGCTGACAGGCATATTAAATTATTGTGTTTGTGAAGTAGTTGAATTACTTGTAGGCCCTATAGTTGTTGATGTTGTTTGGCCTCCTGCTACTGTAGTTGTCATTGGAGCTGCTGTAGTTGTCGTAGTTGGAGCTTTTCTAGTTGTTGTTGGAGCTGCTGTAGTTGTCATAGTTGGAGCTTTTCTAGTTGTTGTTGGAGCTGCTGTAGTTGTTGTTGGGGTTGCTGTAGTTATTGTTGGAGCTGCTGTAGTTGTTTTTGGGGTTGCTGTAGTTGTTGGAGCTGCTGTGGTTGTTGACATTTCTGTAGTTGTTGGAGCTGTTGTAGTTATTGTTGGAGCCACTGTGGTTGTTGGAGCTGTTGTAGTTGTGGTTGGGGCTGCTGTAGTTGTGGTTGGAGCTGCTGTAGTTGTGGTTAAAGCTGCTGTAGTTGTGGTTGGAGCTGCTGTAGTTGTGGTTGAAGCTGCTGTAGTTGTGGTTGAAGCTGCTGTAGTTGTGGTTAAAGCTGCTGTAGTTGTGGTTGGAGCTGCTGTAGTTGTGGTTGAAGCTGCTGTAGTTGTGGTTAAAGCTGCTGTAGTTGTGGTTGGAGCTGCTGTAGTTGTGGTTGGAGCTGCTGTAGTTATTGATTGAGTTGCTGTTGGTGTTGATGCATTTGATGATTCAGCTACTGCAGCTGTAACAATAACAGCACCAATAAATGCATGTCATTTTTATAGAGTAAACCTTTTTTTATTCTTTTAGATAAATTGTATAATGTATTTCTTTTAATTTGGGTTTCTGCATTTCAGTCTGTAAACATGTTTGCAAACAAATGTACTTGCTTGTGCATTAAACCGATAAATGCCAGACTAGAAGCAATAAAAAACTAAATTTTTTTATTTGTTTTTGATGTTTGAAGTAAAGGTTGTCTGGATTTTTTAATTTCTTGCAGCTAGAGGCGCTCATTTAAAAATAATATATCATGGTTGCTTCTTTTATGGCCTAAGAGCTAATTTCAGTTACACAACATATAAAAGGAAATAAATACTATATTTTCTAATAGTTATAATCTGTTAAAATAACCACCTGTCTTACTTGTAATTCTTTGCAGACTGCATCTAACTAGTACACAAATAATCTTTTCCTACTCAACAACTTTTAAACAAGTTAAAGATAATATATGAAAACGTAGCCACTTACCAATAGAATCAGCAGAAATCAAAAGGATTACAGTCATGATAAATGTTTTAGCCATTGCAAAAAATAAAAATAAAACAAAAATGGAATGACAAAATCCCACAAAAAGACTGAAAGCAGTGTGAACTATGTGTGTATGACACCCGAGAGCCTGAAAATGTAAGATGAATGTGAAATCAATCCTGAAGGGGAACTTATAAACCGTAATGTCTCTTCCTAGGACGTTGCTAAGCACTAAACGGGTTACCAAAAAAAGAGAGCGTGGTTTGTTTGTTTGTTTGGGGGATGGTTTGATATACCCATTTGAAATCATAAACTGTATCTGCCATATATTTCAGGAAGTGTCACAGATTAAAGGTATGGGTCAAAATACTATCAATAAAATGAAATATGTAAAAAGGAAGTTTGTTGTTGTGATAAAAAGAAATCTTAAATCAATCCAGAGTTTCCATTTGGGTCATACAACACGCCAAGTTCTTTATATTCACATCAAAATGTAAAAAAATAGACATAAAACAGGGTAAACATTTTATCACTATTTTGGTACGTTTTCTATATAAAAATGAATTCAGTTTCATTATTTGTACATTTGACCTCATGTGGTTTAAAAAATGTTACATTAAATCAGAAACAGTTGTGTTTTTTAAAGACTTATAACTGAGGCAGGTGAAGGAGAAAGTAAGGTATGGTTTTACTTCCTGACCCAGATATAATTTGGACCAGTTGGTGTAAAACAGAATAGAAATATTCACAAGTTAATTCTGGTGTGACATCAGCAAAGTGGTAGCCAATTGAGGCACGTAGATTCACACAATGATGCAAAAAAAATGAATTTATATTAAAAAAATTAATTTAATTTGTTCTGACATGTTTTTATGCCCAGTAACTCTTTACTGAACGGTAAATTTCTCTATAATATTTTTGAAAATTTAAATTAAGTACTTTCTAAACACACCAGAAAGGTGTCAAATGTTCCTGTGCAGAATAAATATCTTTATACTAAAGCTTGCCATGCAAATATTTATCCCTCAGTGACTTCCCTTGAAGTTGCAAAGAGTTTTGAGGATGGAAAACAGCCAAATCCAAAAAGATGATGTAATTATTAAAAACAGCCCACCTTTGACATTAGAGGACAGATTTGTTTTTCATGCTGTTTCCCTTCTTTTCTCACAAATATTTCCGCCTTTGACTTTATAGGTCACAGAAAGATGTTAATAAAGCAAGAGGAAGAAAGGTTACACTCCTTGTTCAGTTGTTTATTGTCTTTACAACTTCCTCACATGTAATCTGTTAACCTGGAACATGAGCTTGATTTATTTGCTAACCTACATAGGAAATAATGAAATTGACTTTTGATGGTTGTCTGACACAAGAAAAGGGAAATTCCGCCAAATCTTTTGCTACTTTGAACATCCTTAATTTGTTCTAGTTTAAAAACGCCAAACTCAGACTCTTTAAACTCAAATTGGATTATCCTATACAGATATTATTTGTGAAACCTTGATTTTATTTGTAAAATCTTGATTATAAAGCCAAGAAAATTTCACTTTGGTTTAGGCACCTTAAGAGTTGGACATGTAATCCTTGCAGCGTGTCTCTCTCAATAACTGGAGCAGACTCCCACATGTTAACATTTTTATCTATATAGATGGCTTTAAATTAACAATGTCACACGGTGTTAACACTGAATTTAGTTATACCCCTGCATTGCCTTCAGCACTGTGTCTCTTGATATTTATGAATCACCCATCTCTCAACACATAAGCAATTTAAAAATCTAGCTCTATAAACATCATTCATTAAGCTGATGTTTTGAAAATCTATTTTTGGCGTCCAGAGTGAGATATGAATTTGTGGTGAACTCCTAAACCCAGGATTCCAACATTTTGCTGACATCTACCGTTATTTTAGAGGAACTACTGCCTCTTTAATGTATATTTAGTCATTAAAAATAAAACTTATAAAGCATAATCCAAAGCATGACAAAATTCAAGATTAAATAAAGAAAGCAAACAAAGAAAGAAAATGCATCAGCTGACAAAATAAAGTGTCTTTCTGAAGTTTGTATGTGTAATTAAAGCTAGTATCTTTTTATATTGATAAATTAATTGCCTGTTACAGATTACTAACATATTATTGTCCAAAAATAATGTCATATTGACCTGTATATGTTAGTCAGAATTCTGACTTTAATCTCAGAATTTGGAGATTAAAGCCAGAATTCTGACTTTTTTACTCAGAATTCTGAATTTTATGTCAGAATTCTGAGTTTAAGTCAAAACTGTTTTATGGTATTTTTTCCCAATGGCCCTAATCCTCTTCCGTAGAGCCGGGTGATAAAGACAGGAGCAGAATGCAGAGGGCCCTCTAGCGGCGAGAAAAAGTATTACAGACAGCTGGAATTCAAGAAGGCGTGTTGTCTTTACTTAACCCTTTGTTTTTGTTTTTTATTACCGTGTCTTTTCTGGCAGTGTATCACTCTTTCCTGTCTGGAAACACTCTTCATGGCTTAGCTGCTAAGATCATTCTAAACTAATTGCTTTACTGGCACTGACTTAGCATTTAAATATGATCCATTTCAGTTTCAATCTGCTCCAAGTGTGTTTGTTTGATCCGATGTGTCGGTTAATTTAGGTCAGGCAGTTGAAAGTTGGATGTTTTGTAAGAAAATACAACTCAAAACACATCACAAGTTTGGGAAATGAAAGATCCTGAAAATAAGCATTTAGACTGACGTTTTGAACGGTCTGAACTCAACATATCTGAAACTTTTTGTTAAGTGTGCCCAAAAGCTGCTGTATAAAAGACAATTAATTCAACATTATCATTTCAGTCAAGAAGAATTGCCAGAATAACGTTTGGAATCTTGTTGATTTGTGGTGTAAAATATGTGGCTTAGTGGAAATTTGATGAGAGAGACTTATTATAATTCTAAATGTATAATGTTTAAGAATAATTTCAGTTTGTTTGAACCACAATCATTCCAACCCAAATTTAGAACATTTTTTAGAAACTGTTTTTCAATCCAATTCCAGGATAAGCTAATGTCATTTTCAAATGTTTTATGTCTGAAAGTGCTTGCAATTTGCATTCCTTTTTTAAAAAACTGACACTGGAGGGAAACAACGTTTCCCTCCAGTGTTAAGAAGTTTAGTGTCAGGGTGAACAGCCTTGTTTGGATAAACATCCCCTTCTCTCCCAGCATATCGTTTATTAGAAAACAAAAGATTTTAATAATAAATTATTAAAGAACAAATAAATGTATTTAATGTGTTTTGGAGTTTTAAATTTTGGTGAGTTGAATTTCTAATTTACCGGTTTCAGAAGCTGCATGCCGTTGAGTCTCTAGTTTTTTTCACTGGGTCATTTAGGCACTGAAATAACTTTGCTTCTTGTTCCTACTGAAAAACCATAAACCAGCTGATAAGAACTTTAGTGAGAAGGTAGCCCACCATAAAAGTCCAATAAAGGAAGTCAGCAAAAGCTGCTTATTGTCAGTTTTTTACTGAGTGTAAGGATGATAATTTTCCAATAATGTGGGATTAATGTAACATAAAACTGCTGCACGTTGCATCTTGGCGGAACTTCCTGGTCCTTACCTGGAAAAGAATGAAACTCTGCAGAAACAATGCGGAAATATAATTGTGCATGCTTGTGTCGAACACCAGCTGTTATTTGCTCCTGATGTTTCCAAACAGATACTGTTCAACATGACACACTGCTGAAGGGACATTTCTGCTGATCTCAGAAAACAAAGACAGCAAACTCACCAAGCCAAAATCCAGCATTATCTTCCAAAGAAACTTGGATAAGCAAATTTAGAAAACAGTTAACAGTTTCCTCAGTTAAAGTTGTTATTCACAATTCTGCATTTAGAAAGATTCTGGACAAAAATGGCTTTTATGAGAAAGTTCCAAGGTGAAAACACCACTTACTAAAAATCCTAAAGGTCTCATGTTTGCAGGAAAACATTTTGATGACCTTCTAATCTTAGGCATAAAACTAATTAAGCATTTCAGAATTAGAATCTGGGACTGATGCGGAAAACATGGACTTTGCTGCCAACAAGGAAATAATTCAGGAAAATCCACCGATGTGGCCGAATTAAAGCAATTCTACCAAGAAGAGAAGGTCAATGTTCCTCTGCAATGACGTTAGAAAAATATTTCAAAATACTTTTTCTCATCAATGAATAGCCTTTGTTTAGATACTTTTGCATTTTTTTTGGTGCTTTGTGAATTTTCCGCGTGACTTTTGTGTTCTGAAAAGATTTTAAACACAGAAATGAAGGGAAAACCTACAGCATGGTACTGAACTTTGGCGTTCAACATAGAACAGACCAGAACCAGGCTCATGGTTGCAGTTTGCCACATGCAGTTGTTTTACATTTCTCACTTATGCAGTTTGACCGTCTATTTTAGGTAATGATTCACATTTTAGGCACAGTTAAATCAAAAGTCATGTGTTGAGATGGGTTAGGTTTATAAAACATCTCCATGAAGCTACAATGTTATGCTATATAACATTCAATTCACAATTGGGAGGCATTTTGTAATTCATCCATTACATATTAAGCTTCATAAATCCTTGCTTTCATTTTCACTCAGCTTGAAAGTGTTTCTTTAAATCTTTGGAGGGAAATAATAAACATGTCTGTATTTTTGTGATAATTTAATAGCTTAACTGCTTTTTTTTACATACTTTTGGGATTTATTTAGGATTGTTTTAAATAATTATGAAAAATGATAAAACTCTCATAAACATTGAACCAATTGAGCCATTAATCTCTACATGAAGCTAAACTGATGAGAAAACATTTAATTTGATCAAATATTTAAACTTCAATAACATAAATGTTTTGAAATGTGACTGGTTCCACCAGAAAATGCTTAAAATCTGTTTGAAATCCTCCCTTCCCTGAACTGTTGGCTGTGAACTTCCTGTCACAAAGTTACTAAAAATTGACTTTGCTTACCCTTTTTTGCTGACATAGACAACATATTGACAGGTAAAAGTTAATCTTAGATGAGGTTTATGCAAAGTATACGAGCCATAAAAACCAGTTTTACTCCGTTGTCACATTACTGATGTGCTGCCAGCTCGGGGTTTTACATCTCAATCTCAGAGTCATTACCACACTTGGGATCATTTGGCTTCAGAGAGTCATGGTTGCAGACTGAGCATGAGTTCACACGCCGGACCGAACTAAAACCTTCACAGTGAAACACAGGAGGAAAACCAAACCTTTAACAATGGCCCTAAAGGGTCTTCATCTTCTGTCTCTGTTGCTGCTGTCCCAAGGAATTCACCTCATTCAAGGTAAGTTCATGTTTCACTTAAAGTTCAAGTTATAGTTTAAACTTCAATTTTTGGTCATTTTCAATAAAATAAATCAATTTACTCAAATATTTACCATACAAATATGTCTAGAATGTTTTTGAAGTAGCTTAATAACTAAACTATAAACTCAGGAACAGTGTCTTATTTATAGTATCCCATTTTTGTAAATCTCAACAGAATAATATATTCTATTCAAAACAATTATTTATGAATAAGTGATTTTCAATATGTATCTCACTTTCCAAGTCAAAGGATCCAATCAGTGCAATACATTTCTAATAACACAATTCTGTCAATCTTACTCTAAATTATGGTAATTTATGCTATGTTTCATTAAAAAATAAAAAGTAAAAGTTACATATTTTTGGATTTGAAGCCCTCTCTCTGATTCAGAGTTATATAAACCTGTTTTAATTCTCTCCCTGCCAACTTTTATCCACAGAATATTTGTGTAATCTTAGAAATATGAATGTGGGCAAAAATCCTGAATTGATACAAAAACCACAAACACAAGATAAAATATCATTCTGCAAATGTCACACGAATAACAGATTTGAAATTGACAGCAAAGCGTAAAAGAGATCACGAGTTGGTCTTTTGTGGTGAAGAATTAACTTTTCTTTTAAGGCCGGATCACATGCTTTCAGGTTCAAATCCTGCATACAGCCATAAACATGGTAATTCATTTGTAAAAGAAACAATAAAATAAATTTTTATTCGAACTAAAGTGACTCTGACTTAAAGAATTTGACAAAAATGTCATAAAAATAATAATAAAACAAGACTTTTCGCTGTGTCAGTGTAAAGTCGACCAACGTCAGAGTTCAACTAAACAGATGAGCAAAAAGGAAATTACTTTTTTTTAAGGTGGTATTTTTGTGAGTCATTTTCTACTAATTTAAAACTCTTGAAGCCTTTCAACTTCTCAGATATATATTTTTTGCAAGTAGTTTTATCTGATTTATGAAGATCAGGATTCATCTGCCTGAATCCATTTATCCCTTTCTTTCCCCTTTTCAAGAGAGGCTAAGAGAAAATATTCCTGTGTTCAGTGTCTATTTAAGCCTCACGGATTCAGTAGGCTGCATTTTGCTAATTAAACGTTGAAAAAAGTAAAGTTTGTGATATATCCTGATATTACACAGTGCCAATTTGTACATTCTTTGTTCACTGAAGCATTGCTACTTTATGTTGTACTTTATGTGATGTGCTTTTGTGTCTTCGGCAGGAAGTTGTGCCAGTAATGAGTTTCAATGCACAAATGGACAATGCATCAACAAAGACTGGAGGTGTGATGGAACTAAGGACTGCACAGACGACTCTGATGAGCTGAACTGCCGTAAGTGCGGCATTTGATTTCAAATTTATCATAAACTGTGAATGAATCGTGGTCATTTCTTAACGCCACAGAAGAGCTTTCCGAGTGTGTAAATAGAAGGTACGTGGACTTCTTTTCTTGGCCTTAATTTTCTATGAAAGAAGTTCAATTACCTTCCATTTAAGCATTTGGGATTCCCAAAACCTGGATGACTGACAATCGACAAGGACAGAGAAGACGAGTACAAAAACAGACAAGCAACAAAATAAGTCAGCGAGCAAAGTCCGAAAACCACTTGACCTGTTTTGTTTCCCTGCTGCAGCACCTCCATCATGCAGCTCGCAGGAATTTAAGTGTGTGACAAGTGGTGAATGCATCTCACTGGCATTTGTCTGTGACGGAGAGGAGGACTGCGTCGACGGATCCGATGAACAAAGAACCTGTGGTACAGACGACAAGCTTAATCTTTCATTTCAAAAAGAGAAATTTGAGGTGGTGCTCCTGTTTCTCAGGGTGATGATGGGTAATAAAAGTGCCTGAAATTACATGTAATATCATGTCAACCTGCTACATTAAACAAAAACCGCTCACAGTGATGCAAACTAAAACCACTAGATGGCCCCGTATCTCACTGTGCATTTTCTCACACAGGAAGTTACAATAAAGTGAACTCAAAGCCACAGCTTTAATCTCTGTCCATAAAGAACATAGACAAATAAGGCAGTTACACTTATCATAAGTCTTACGAGACACTAGCTGTGTGTCATTGTGTTAAATAACACTGGAGTTATTGCAAATAACTCCAATATCATTTAAATTGGGCTGAGGAATGACCTCCAAATCATCCTTTTGTTTTATGAAAACTTTTGATTTTGAAGTATGTGTCTAGTTGTAATAACACACATGCAAAGAAAGCCACTGACCCAGTTCTGTTTCAGACGGACGCACCTGCAGGCCAGACCAGTTCACCTGCCAGGAGGGCCAGTGCATCCCCAGCAAATACAAGTGTGACCGAGTGACGGACTGTGTGGACAACTCTGATGAGAAAAACTGCAGTAAGACTTTAATGGCTGCTGATCCTGTCCTGCTTGTAGTCGCATTTTTCTGCTGTCAGATGGTCTCCAGTGTTGTCTCAAACTTAGTTAATTTCTAATATTTGCATAGACTTAAGCACTTTGCCTTTTGTTCACAGATTATCCTCAATGCACCCAGAAGGTATGTGCAAACGGAGCCTGTTACAATCACTCTCAGCACTGCAATGGGCTTCAGGACTGCAGAGACGGATCTGATGAGGCCAACTGCAGTGAGTAGACAGCGATTGGCATCGTTCTCTGTTTGATCAAAGACGTATCCAACACATTTTTATGGAATTGAAATTAGGCCTGCAGCAACGTGGATGTGGTTTGCCCTTCAGGGCCACCATACCTGTGCCAGCTCTGAGAATAAAGACAAGTGTCTGGAATAGTTAATTTTTTCTGTGGAACTCCTGCTCTTTACTTGTAGTGTTTAGACAGAAAATGGGCAAAGAGAAAACGGGGCGGTGGACA
Source organism: Poecilia picta (assembly GCA_033032245.1). Lineage (NCBI taxonomy): Eukaryota > Metazoa > Chordata > Actinopteri > Cyprinodontiformes > Poeciliidae > Poecilia > Poecilia picta. Next base: position 21,640,222 of record CM065371.1, read on the forward strand.
GGCAGCAAAGTTCCCAAATTAGCTAATTGAATCGCGAAAATCTATTAGCCTTCACACGAGGCGTGAACACTTAAATGCCACATGACCTCAAAATATATTTAGGGAACAGACAAAAATATCAGGGTGCCTTGTGTTTGGAGAAATTAGGACAATAAGTCATTTGGTCCTGTCTGTGTGAATCTGGTTTGGTTTCTACTACTGGAGGATGGAATACGGGGCCGGATGACCATTTTAGGAAGAAGCCAGTTGTCCTGCCTGAATGTTGCATTTTAAAAGTCAATATTTCCTCTTCAAACGTCTAATATTGAACAAAAAAAAAAACTACTGTGAAACCTTTTTCATAAATAATTGTACATTTAAACCAAAGAAACGCTTGCGCTTATAAACAATGGTAGCCGCAAAATTTTAGACATACGTAGCATTTCTGTTTTTAAAACAAAAAGCCTGAAGAAACTACGGGCGCCATCTTGGTTTAGCTTCGGTTGATGACGAAGGATTTTTTTTTTACATTTTATTTTCTTGTAAAAGTAAGGTAACCTAGTAAAACGCTTTTAGGGTTTCTTTAGTTTTGAGATCATTTATGATCATTGAGACCAATTGAATTTCTGCACATCCATAGAAAACATATCGTGCTTAAAATATGTTTGAACTTAGTCAAATTTATCTCATAAACTGTTAAATTTAATTCAGCTATCGTTATAGTAAGCATATTTGTAAAAAAAAAATACTGTATCGATACAGTATTGATTCAGCTATTTCATTTGGTCAAAATTGATTATCTAAAGTGGATGTAAGACTAGCAAATCTTTATTTTTAGATGTTTATTGTCTAAATATTAAAGTAAAAATAAGGGGTGACAAATATTTGAAAGTGTCATATAATCAACTACTATTTAAGCTATTAATGATGTGATATTGTAAATAACAGTATGCAGTAGATTAAGCTCTGATTTCAGAATAAAAGTACCGTTTGAAAATTATAACATTTAAGGAGGTAATTAAGCATATTTTAAGCTCACGTTTCTGTATTAAAAATGTGATTTTATTGGTCTGATGTATAAAATTCTACATTTTTTCTTGAAATTCTTCAAAATGATCCCTTGCAATATGTAAAACACTGACAGCATTTATTCTTTGTTTATGAAGTGGGATTCTGGTTTAATATCTTACTATGATACCGTTTTTTGTCTTATTTTCCAGCCACTCACCACTGTCCCATCCACCAGTTCGAGTGTGCGAATGGCGTCTGTGTGCCGCATTCGTTTGTGTGTGATCACTGGGACGACTGTGGGGATAACAGTGATGAGCAAGACTGTGGTAAACTACATTTCCAAAGAAGTGGCAACAAGTGTGCAATCTGCCTACTGACTCTCATTAAACATCTTTGCCTTGCAGAATATCCAACCTGCAGTGGCAACCAGTTCACTTGTTCCAGTGGCCGTTGTATTCCTCAGAGCTGGGTGTGTGACAAGATCAATGACTGTGGAGACTTCAGTGATGAAAGTGGATGTGGTGAGATTCATGTGGACTTCCATTTGGCCTTTCTATCATTCTACCTAAAGCTCTGTGAAGAGAGCATTTTTTCATTAAATTTAACAATTCTGAAATAAATTAGATCTAAGAATGGTTATGGTTAAAATTGGTAATTTTATTTACTATATATTTGATAAAACATAAAACACTTTGTGATTTGTGAAGCATTTATTGTGTTTATATCAATGTCTTTTTTGCTTTAAAATCAATTTACATTTGAACTTAATAAAATCATCCTATTTTTTGCTTTTATAATTTAAAAAAGGTTTCAGAAGTCCCAAACTGTGTTTTATATAATGTGTCACTTATTTAAAGTAAGGTTTTGCATGTACAGTAGGTGATGCAGTTTTGAAGGTGCAAAAACCTGGTCAAATTTGACCATTTGACCAGGTCAAATGGTCAAATTTGACCATTTTAAGCATTATTAGAATTTGAACCATTAATTTGACTGTTATAGTTCTCCGTTATTGTAACATTTCTCATTTAGGCATTTTGAAATATAACAACTCAGGGTGTTATAGCATAACAACTGATTTTACTATAAGACGGTGTGACATTAGGAGTATTATTAGTTTTTATCACATGATATCAATGTAAAAACAGCCTTAATAAGATTTGGTTTGTTGAAATGTTCCCTAAAATTGACACTTTTTAAATATTTTTTTTCTGTGACTTTCAGATAGTGACTCTCGGGACTGTTACCCTGGTGAGTGGGGTTGCCCAGGCTCAACTGCATGCATCCCAGTGGGTAAAGTGTGTGACGGCAAACCTGATTGTCCTGGAGGAACAGATGAGACCAACACCACGGCTCATCAAACATGTGGCAAGTTTTTGGATGGAGATTTTTAAAAAAGGGGGAAAATCTTCGTTAATTCAGTTTGGAGGATAATTCAACATGACGTAAGGAAGTATTAAGTATATTTCAGATGTTGATTAGTATGGGGAAACCTAAAGGATTTTACCAAAAGCAGTATTTCCAGACTTCGTTCCCAAAACTATTCTCTAAAAGTTATCCATTCATCCATAAACTGTAGGAATCCAGGTCTAAATGAGAATGCTTTTTACTGTAAATCAAAGTACTATGGTTTTAAACGTGGTGTATTGAACTCCCAGCTTATCACTTTGTAAGATCATATTGTCATCATAACTACTATCTGCTTTCACGCACGCCCGGTTTAAGATTAACCTTTGTTGGTTTGTCGTTCTCAGTAAATCACAGCAATGATTCTGGTCACGTTGATGCTCTTGTGATAATGTTCTCTATTGCCTTATTCCTTGATGATAACAAGCTTGTAAAAAGACCCAATAAACATGATTTGGATTTTATTCTCAGGTCTGGACCGGTGCTCTGCCTTGAGTTGCGAGTATCTCTGCCACCCTTCTCCCCAGGGTGGCACATGTTATTGCCCTGATGGGTATGTAGTAGCTAACGACAGCCGCTCCTGTGTAGGTGAGTCACATGTTGTTGTTTTTATGCATGTGTGAATTCCTCACTACTATGAAAAACATTCTGGAAATCTGCAATAAAATGTTTTCAGTGTGCTAAATTTACAGCCTTAATTTCACAGCTGTCTGGTTATAGATCCTTGCTTTACGCATAAAACATGACTGTTTGCTCTGCTGCACAGACTATAATGACTGTGAGATCTGGGGGATCTGTGATCAACTCTGTGAGGATCGACCTGGGACGCACCACTGCAGCTGTGCAGATGGATACTTCTTGGAACAGGGACACGTCTGCAAAGCCAATGTGTCAGGTACACAAACATCAGATTTAGATCTCACTCTACACACTGTAAATCGTTTGAAGGTGGTTTAACTTGAAAATGAAAGTCCAAAAAAATAGATTTTACATAATACTGTCACTTTAAAAATGAGCATGAGGTAATTGTTTTTACAGTTTTTTATCTTTAGTTTCATCATGCAAGATGTTTGTGTCAAAAAGATGTTTCTTCCCAATTTGACCCAAGCAAATATTACAAGTTAATGTCCCAATGGAGTTTCTACTCTGAACTGTTCAGTTTGGATAGAAAATGGGTTTTCCTGGCATGCCTTTGAAATAAAATGTCTTTTAAATATCTTTGCAAAAAAGTATCAAAATCATTTTTAAAAGATAAATTTAGTACAGTTGTTCCAGATCTCACAATTTCTTTTCCAATTTCTTTTTTAGGTGGGCTGCCACAGCTCATTTTTACAAACGGAGGTGACGTGATGATGGCTGATATTCACGGGCGCTTTGTCAGAACTCTGGTGCCGGCCCAGGGCAGAGGTTACGCGGTTGGGGTGGCCTACAACATTCGGAGCAATGTCGTCTTCTGGAGCGATACAAATACAAAAAAGGTCTGTCTGGTTCACTGTCTGCTTGTTTTTCCTCCAAACATCAGGAGCTCCTTAAAACCAACTCCTTAAATCTCTTTTCTAGGTTTATTCTTCCAGCTTTAATGGGGAAAACATCAAGGAAATTCTGACCACTGCAGTCCCAAATGTCCAAAATCTTGCAGTGGATTGGATCAACTTTAAACTTTATGTTTTGGACGCAACTCTGGATCGAATTGATATGTGCGACTATGACGGAGGGAATCGAGTCACGCTGGTGGCTGAAAACTTAGAAACTCCTCATGGCCTCGCCCTGGATCCTACCGTGGGGTGAGTCCAATCGAACCACATCCTTTCAATCAAATCACGTATTTTCTTTGACATCCGTGAGACACCTGGATGTGTTTGTTGTTGCGCAACATCTCCCTTCAATGTTTGCTTTCTGTTTTGCAGCTACATGTTTTTCTCAGACATGGGTGTGAACCAGGAGAACGTAAAGCTGGAGCGGGCCTTCATGGACGGCAGCAACCGACTGGAGCTCATCAAAAGCAGACTCGGCACTCCCACTGCGATCACCCTGGACATCGTAACAAAGAGGGTCTACTGGACGGACAGCCACTTTGACACGGTGGAGACGGTCACATACAGCGGTTTGGACAGGTTTGTGGTTTTTCTGCTTTTCTTTCTGTGTGTTGCGTTTCTCTCGATGTAACGTCTGAAGTGTGCCTGTTTCTTTTTGTTGTTTTTTTTTTTTTCCCAGGAAAACGGTCCTCAACGGTGCAACGCAGTCACCACATCCTTTCGGGATGGCTGTGTTTGAAAACCATGTCTTCTTCACTGACTGGACCAAGATGGGGGTGATCAGAACCAATCGCTTCAACGGCAGCAATCCCACTCTCCTCTATCGCACGGCCAACCGACCAGGACACGTCGTCGTCTCTCACTCTCTCGTTCAGCCTTTTGGTAGGAGTGAACTCGTCCGTCTTGGAACAATGAATCAGTCTGATCATGCGAAGTAATCCCATCCGTTTCTTGTTGCAGTGATGAACCCGTGTGGCAGACACAATGGCGGCTGCCAGCATATTTGTGTTTTAAGCCACCGCTCAGACAACGATGGTTTGGGCTTCCGCTGTAAATGTCGCTATGGTTACGATCTTGGATCCGACCGTCACAGCTGCTTTAGTGAGTTTCCCTTTTCCTTCTGGTTGTGTTCCAGGTTCTGCTTATTTAATGAAGAAACTGTTGGATAAATTGTAATTACTTTAAACATTGAATTGAATTTGTGACCGCAGTCTTTCTCCTTCCACAGAGATTAAGGACTACTTGTTGGTGGCTTCCTCTCTGGCCATCCGGGGAATCCCTCTGAACTTATCTCTCCAGGAGGATGTCACTCTTCCCCTGAATGGACTCGGATCCTCTTTTTCTGGCTCCGCTGTGGAATTTGATGGGAAAGAAGAGGCTGTGTTTTACAACGACAGGTCCAAAGGACTCATTTACAGATCCAACATCAATGGGACCGGTTAGTATACGTGGCATGCTTTGTGGATATTGTTAGTAATATTGAGTTCACTTCTTACTCTGTTGTTGTTTGAACCCCATCAGCTCCGAAGATTTTGACTGGGAGGAATGTGGGAATCGTTGATGCGATGGCTTACGACTGGACCTCCAAGGTTTTGTTCTGGACCACATCAACGCACAGGGCAGTGGTGGCCTTCAGAGTCACAGACAAGTCCAAGAAAGACATTGTTACTGGGCTCAGATACCCAAAGGGTATTGCGATTCATCCAAGTGCAGGGTGAGTGCTTCAAATAATGAAGAATACGTGTAATTTATTGGGATTTTAGCAGAAAGGGGTACATAGTTGTGAAGAAGGATGACAGTTCTGTTTTCTTGTTTTTCTTAGATAAATTTCTAAGCTAAGTTCTGTATCTTTATTAAGTTCTCATTGCCCAGATGCCCTTAAATTAAATTCACCTAAGTCATAAGCATGGTCTAGTCAAAGTCCAGACTGTAAATCTGTAGCAAAACTTGAAAATTGATGCTCACAGATGATTTCTATCCATCCTGAATGAGCTTGAGCTACTTTGCTATGAATTGGTGAAAATGCTGGATGCTGCTGTTGACATAAACTTAAAGAATTACAGTTGTAATTGCTGCAAAAGCTTTTTCTACTAAATATGGATTCGGTATGGCTGATGTTTAAATATTTATTTATTTTTTTTTAAATCCACTATTTATTTCCTCTTCACAATTATGACACATAAATAATCTATTGTACAAAATTCCGATTGTGCTTCTAAAGTGAAAAAATGCTGTAGCGTATTATTTACTTTCTATGACACTGTTTGGACATATTGAAGTTTATTGAATATTAAAGTCAGTATTGCTTTTATTTTTTATAATTTTAGTTCTTTCACTGCTTTGCAGATACTTGTTCTGGTCTGACTGGTACCGTCCAGCCGTGATAATGAAAGCATTCACGGACGGCAGCAACGCTGTTCCTCTGGTCAACACAACGCTGGGATGGCCGTATGGACTCGCTTTGGATTATGTGTAAGGATGACGATGATACCTGCAGTTTATCTGTGCACTCCCAACCTTTTTCTTTTCAAATGCTGTGTTTTCCTTCACCATTGGATGTGATTTCTGTGTTTGCAGAATGGACAGGTTGTACTGGGTGGATTCCCTTCTCGATCAGGTTGGCCACATTAGCATCGAAGGATCAGACAGGCAGACATTCACCAGCATCGGCCAGATCACCCAGCCGTACTCGCTGACAGTTCATTCAGGTGATCTTGTTCATTTTAAATTTTGGTTTAGATTTTTCTCCATCACAACTCGCAGGCATCTTCTAGTATTTTTAAGAATAAAATAAAAAATGGTGCTAAAATAAATGACAAAATAGCAAATTGAAGAAAAATCAAACTTTTCCAAGTCTAATTTTTCATAACATAAAGTTTCTAAATTTTTACCTATCAATTACTTTTTATACAGTGAAATCTGAAGTTGATACTTACAGTAGATACAATATATAGCAGCAGGTCTTGATGGTCAGTTCAGATTTGTGTGCAGAATTTTCTTTTAATAATAAATTTATTCTTGAAGTAAAATGATTATATATTTTCTGTCCTGTAGATTACCTCTACATATCTGACACAAGGACTAGAGCAATATTTCGGATGAGGAAGAGGGACGCAGGAGAAAACATAATGATCAGACAAGGAGTCACCGGCATTTTGAACATCAAGGCCTATTCAGCTGACCTCCACAGCAGTAAGTTCACATAAAGCAAGACACCAATATCATGTTTAGACACTTAGACATGATTGATAATTTGAAACATGGATCCATTTACTGGTTCCAGAGACAAGAACCCATTGACTCCCTATTTGTCCTCGCTCCTACAGCCTTCAACAGCCGCTGTAATGCGGTGGCCAATGGACTCTGCAGCCACTTCTGCTTCCCAACTCCCTCCTTCAGCCGGGTGTGTGGCTGTCCGTACGGCATGAAGCTTCAGGCCAATCAGAGGGACTGCATCAAGGACGACTCCGTCCCTCCGCTTGACGACTGCGGCGACTACGCCTTTGAGTGCGACGAAGGAATCTGCAGGCCCAACTCGTTCCGCTGCGATGGCATTATTGACTGTGTTGACAAGACAGATGAGGCCAACTGCACTGATACTGGTAAATGTGGTTGTGGAGTAGCTGCACGCAATATTTAATCACAGTGATTTTCATAAATGAGCTGAAAACCTCATGCATCCCCACCAGGAGCGACTTGCTCTCCGTACGCTTTCACCTGCAACAACAAGCACTGCATTTACTCCAGCTGGCGCTGTGACGGCCACGACGACTGTGGAGACGGCTCAGACGAGGCCAACTGTCCCACTCGTGTCCCAACCACCTGTGGGTCTTCCTACTTCACCTGTGATAACAACAAGTGCATCTCCAAGAATTGGTTGTGCGACGGTGACAATGACTGCGGCGATGGCTCTGACGAACAGAACTGCAGTAAGTTTATCCTCGTCTGTTTAGTCTTCACTTACGTACGTGATGATTTAAGTGTGCTAAAGGAAAAGTGTCATTCCCAGATTCAACCATCACCACATGCCCTTCTGGCTTCTTCCTGTGCCCGGACCACCGCTGTATCAGTTACTATTACGTGTGTGATGGAGACCAGGACTGCTTGGATGGATCAGATGAGAAAAACTGTGGTACGCATCTGTAATTTTTTTTTTTTTAGATTTTCAGTTTTGTTGTTCTATATGTTCCATGTTGTCTCTCCTTTTCAACTCCTTCCAGAGTTCTCCTGTCAGTCCTATCAGTTTGCCTGCGCCAGCGGAGACCAGTGCATCAGCTCCTATTACCGCTGCGATGGCGTGTTCGACTGCAGGGACCATTCAGATGAACAAAACTGCCGTATGTTAACAAGATAAATTGACATGTATGATTATAATAATCATAATTTAGGGTGCTCATCAATACATTTGATACGTTTTTTTTTTTTTTAGAGAAATTATGGGCGGGCATTTATCGTGATACATTTGTCTCATGATCAGAAATTAGATTTATTGTTGTTACGATAAATTCCAAATGTTTTAAATCTTTCAAAACCACCCTTATGGTTTGGATTGTTAATTTTACTACTTTCTGCACTCCTAAAGATGGTCACAGCCATACCTGAAAAAAGAAGCAACAAATAGTTTGTATTGTTCCTTTGTCGTTTTCACATTAGTTATATTGTGATAAAAGCTTTCAGTCTGTACCGCCCTGGTTCTGGCTGACCCTGTACATTAACTGGGTCAGCTATATTTTTCTTAACGTTCTGCTTTGTGACCTGCAGCCACTCGAGGTCCGGGCCTTTGCCACAGCGACGAGTTCCAGTGCCAGACCGACGGTTTCTGCATACCAGACGAGTGGGAGTGTGACGGCCATCCGGACTGCGAGGACGGGTCCGACGAGCACAACACCTGCCCGGCCGTCACCTGCAGCTCCAGCTACTTCCAGTGCACCAACAAAATGTGCATCCCGATGAGCTGGTTGTGCGACGGCGAAAACGACTGTCGGGACATGAGCGATGAACAGAACTGTCCCACCCCTCCCTTCAGCTGTCCCTCTGGACAGTGGCTGTGCCCCACCGACCAGGTGTGCATTGACCTGGACAAGGTGTGCGACGGGCAAAGAGACTGTCCCAACGGAGCAGACGAATCACCAATCTGCAGTGAGTTTCTTCCCCGTTTATGCTCCACTAATGAGAAGAAGAGTGAAACTGATAGATTCTGATGCACTTCTTTAAAGACCAAGACGACTGCGCTTGAACAACGGAGGCTGCAGTGACGGTTGCATCCAGGGACCATTCGGGGCTGAGTGTACCTGCTCACCTGGGTTTCAGCTCCTCAACGACTCCAAGACGTGTGACGATATCAACGAGTGCCTGATCCCTGGTTTCTGCAGCCAGCAGTGCTACAACGAGAGAGGAAGCTTCAGGTGCCACTGCTCAAACGGTTACCTCTTAGAGCCCGACGGACGCACATGCAAAGCTGCAGGTAAAAACCAAGCGGAGCTGCAATAAACCTGAAAAAGCCTAAAATGATGTAATGACAAAGAAATGCAAGGATATACTACAATTTTTATCTGAAACACAGTTAGCTAATTCACTGCTTAACAGGAAATGAAGCATTTTCTTAAAATAACTTAAAAAGTTATTTGGACTTTAATTGTGAATTATTTATTCTTTTAGTGTATTTTTATTATATATTATTCTTAAATGCTAATTTATTTCTATTTACTTTGAGAAGCTTTATTTGATTTGATTTTACATAAAATTATTTTAAATTTAAATCCAAATGCATGTATCTTTTACTATTAGAAATGATTTAAAAATCATATTTTTTTATTTGGTGAATGATTTGTTCTGTAGGTTAAATTAGATTTGTCATGACTTGAATTGGTTTTCACAATTCCTCATCTATACTGTTCTAATTTATTAATCAATCAAAGAATGTAGGGTTTTGACTTTTTTATTATTTACTAAGTGAGAAAATTTCAGATTTTTGTTTTTATATTTTATTATAATATATTTTGTAACCTCTGCGAATCTTTCTGGTTTTTTGTGTCCGATAATCAAAGTTTGATTAATTGAACAGATCAAAACCAAAACAACAAATATCTAAGAGTTGTAGTACAAATAATCATAAATTCCCTTTAGATGGAGATTGGGATTTTGTACGCAGAACATTGACGACATTTTATTTCCTTGCCTTTAGACCCACATGCTGCTCTACTTTTGGTTGCAAAGCGTAGCCAAATCCTGGCCAACAGGCTCATCATGAGGCCACCAGTGATCCGTCCAGTGGTCACCGGGTCTGGCATCGTGTCTGTGGACTTTGACCGCGTGACGTCCAGGATCTACTGGGCTGATGCCACAGAGAAAAAGATATGGAGTGCCTTTCAGAACGGTACAGAAAAGCGAGCGGTAAGTGAAACAGAAAAATGAGCTACATATGTACTGAATGCAGGGCGTGGTTGTTAATGTTTCTCTTGTTCAGGTGTTTTCCACTGGTTTGATGGTGCCAGAGACCATTGCTGTGGACTGGGTGGGTCGAAATCTTTACTGGACCGACTCTGATCTGGAAAACATTGAGGTTTCAACTCTGGACGGTCATTATCGGAAGGTCCTCCTAAATAAAAATATAAGCAGCCCCCGTGGGCTCGCTTTAGATCCACGCAACCAGTAAGCTCATATTTAAGCATGACCAGCTTATTTTTGGAAACGATCAACACCAGCTAAACAAGTCGATGGTCTCTTGCAGCACCTACTTGATGTTCTGGTCCGACTGGGGTCAGAACCCCAGGATTGAGCGAGCCAGCATGGACGGAGCCACGAGACAAGTGATTGTCAGCACTAAGGTCTATTGGCCCAACGGTCTAGCTCTGGACTACACAACACACAGAGTCTACTTTGCAGACGCTTACCTAAAATATATCGACTACTGTGATTATGATGGCAGAAACCGCCATCAGGTCATGGCCAGTGACTTGGTATGTTAAATCTATTGTTAGAAAAGAGTAAAGTGCTTGCTTGCTTTGTAAAGTTTCTAAACTCCAGGTAAATGTGTGCCAGGTTCTCCAACACCCACACGGTATGACTATATTTGAGGACAGCGTCTACTGGTCAGAGCGCTACACCAGCAAGGTGATGAGTACGAACAAGTTCCACGGTGGAAACATCACGATTCTTTTCAACGATATCTCCCAGCCGATGGGTATCGTAATGGACCATCCAGTCAAACAGCCAGCAGGTTTGTGCTTTACATACAGTATGTATTCATAAAGTCACAAGTTTGATCAAATTAATGGTTTGTAACTGACTTTTGTGTTTAGCCATCAACCCTTGTGGAGAGCACCTTTGCACACAGCTGTGCCTGCTGTCCAACCTGAGGCCAAGGTATTACACCTGCCACTGTCAGTCTGGCTGGAAGCTGGACTCAGACCAGCGCACCTGTATCAAAGGCAGGTTTCCAACTAGTTTTAATAATATATGATACATATCATATATTCAGCACATTTTTCTCAACAACTTGAAAACAAGTTACATTTTCTCATGGTTTCTCCTGTTTTCCTGTAGACGACTCTCCCTTCTTGATGGTGGTGAGGGACACTGTGATCTTTGGCATCCCTCTGGACCCCACTGACATGTCCAACAACGCCATGGCCCCCATATCTGGCATCAACAAGGGACAAGACATCGACTTCGACGACAAGGAGCAATATGTGTACTGGGTGCAGGGCACGGTGAGTAGACATCATAATCAAAGATTTAAAGACACGAGGGGAACGAATGGTGTCTTTAGTAGCAATAACTTTCAGTGGTAATTTTTTTGTCTGAATTTGTCACTGTCTCACTTCATTGTGAATTGAGCCACTCTTGGTTAAAGCATTGTTTCAGTTAAATGCACAACCCTTGAAAAGTCCCAGAGTAGGACTGACTGCGTCACTGCAACGCTCTGATTTCTGACACTCTGTTGTAGATTTGCTGCTTTGTTTGAGCAAATCTACAACAGATTTGCTTAAAGCAGATTTCACCAAACTTCTCAATTTGGGGAAAGTTTTAGCTGTTGCACCCAGAACCCAATGTTTAGTTCGGGTTTGTAGTAGAAATATATTTAAAAAGTGACTTTTTTTTTTCTTTTCCAGCGATTTGTCCACCAACTTTGGTTGATACCTTTAAAGTTTAACCTGTTGCTCTAAACATTAAGTGTGAAACTGGGGTAAATTTTTTGGGATATCCACTCCTGGGATGATTTCCAACAATCTCGATTGTAAGATTTGTGAATCAAATTTCTCTCTTTAGAATGAGAATGAGTTATATTGAGCTGACAATATCACTCTCAATATCGTCAACAGTTGCTTCTTTAAGCTGATATTTTTCTGCAAACTCCAGAAGGATGCAGCTTGATAATAAGCTTCTGTTTGCTGCGTTCCTGTCTAAATCCTATGGAATAAAAGGAGATGAACTTAAATTTTCCAATATAATTAGTCATTTAAACTCTCCTTTTCTTCTGACTGTAAATGCCTTTGCTAAGTTATTTACTACTGAATTAAATGCATAACTTAAACTTGTGTATTTCTAACATATTTTTGCTGATCTTTTTTTTTGTTTTGTTTTTCAGAGTTCAATTTGGCGAATCAAAACCAACGGCAGCGACAGAGCTCAGTTTGCTCCAGCTGCTTACATGGGCACGCCATCTGGTCTGGCCTTTGATTGGATAAGCCGAATAATGTATTATACTAATCCCACCAGCCAGACCATAGAAGTGAGGACTTTTTGTTTTTGAGTTTTTAAATACTTTTCACTGCACATCGCCAGAACTTGTCTTGGTTGACGTAGATAATGAAATTAAAACTCTTAATAAAACTGAAATAGAGTTTTGTTCTGACAGCTGTTGTGATTTTAGCTTTCAGTTGTACAAAATAGGGATGCATTTTGTTGTTGTTTTCAGGTTATTCGTGTAGATGGAAACGAGAAATACAGGAAGACCATCATCGCCTCAACTGGAAAACCAGAGGCAGCAGGAGAACCTTTTGGGATAGCACTAGATCCCGTCCGAGGGTAATCCATCTGTCCACTAAAGAGAGAAAAGAAAAATCAACCTCAGGAAGCTAGATGCCTTACTGTGCTTCTTATACAAGGAGACTTGACTTCATGTAAATGTTACAGGGTAGTGTGTGGCATGATTCATTTGTTTCTCACATCTGTTTCCCTCTCAAGGAAGCTGTTTTGGACAGACAAGGGGTCAGATAACGGTGTTCCTCCAAAGGTTGGCAGCGCTGATATGGATGGAAGTAACCTGAAGAACCTTTACACCACAAACCTGGCGAACATTGGGTTCATCGCTGCCGACATCTCCGCAATGAAACTGTACTGGGGGGTCTCAGGGTCAGGGGTGGTACGTAAATGAAAAATATACCAGCACAACACGTCAAGTATTACCAATAACTTAGCACTTTAACACAGCTTCTTCTTCAATGCATTTTTTGAATTTATAACAATCAGATAAGAGCATAGGCTTAATAGCTTTGATGCATTAATTGGGACAGTCTTGCAATTTCTTCATATTTGATTAGATTCAGACATTTTACTTTTATGTTACAGTTGGAAGAAAGCCAGAAAGGGAGGGGAGAAGGGATTAGACAACAACTGGCTCTTTGGACCTGCTGTTTTTATTTATGTATTTATTTATTTAAAGCACCTTGAAATGCCTTGCTGCTGAAATGTGCTATACAAATAAAATTTGATTGATTGATTGATTGCACCTTCTTAATAACTTTGGCTAAGTATTGAAAGGACTTTTTGAAGTACAGTAACAAGTGCAGGTTCTTAAACATTTTAATGTTTTTTTCCTGAATGATTTTCAACATGGAGAGACACTAAAAGCACCATCAATATGTTTTTAAATCTGTTTTCCTTGTTACTAGGTTGGAGTCTTTGCTTTTTTAAATAACATATCCATCCTCTTTTATGTTTATCTTTATGGAAAATCCTAAAAACAGAAACAAAACGCTGGCCCTTGACAAGAAAATTCCTAAAAGTTGATATTTTTCTGAAAAGGTGTCATTTTTCAAAAAGCCATCTGATATTTGTGACTCTAAATGAATTTTATTTGGCTGTCCTAAGAACTTTCTGTTGTAACAGTTGCAGACCTTTGTATTAGGAGGCTTTTTTCGTAACTCCTCTGTTTTGTCTGCTCAGATCGAATGCGGCACCATGGATGGAGTGACCCGTGTCACAGTGGTCAGCGGCCTGTCTCGACCTGGGGGCCTTACGGTCTACCAGAACCACCTGTACTACACCGACCTGGACTATGAGGTCCTGGAGAGGGTGGACAAGGACACTGGAGCCAACATGGTGGTGATGCGGAGCGGCCTGTCTGGCCTGCATGCCCTAAAAGTTCACGCCCGAGACGGTATGTGAATATTAATACAGACGTTTGCTGATAAAGACTCATAACTCATTAATTTCTTCCAGAGAGCGGAAGATCAAAATTTTGAGAGGTTGATTTTAATCTGTGTTTATTTCAGTATTAACAATTTTCCTTCCTTTTCCTCAGACTCAGCAGGAACTACAAATGCCTGTGGCACCAACAATGGCGGCTGTCCACATCTCTGTCTCCCCAAACCTGACAATCAGAAGACCTGCGCCTGCACCACCGGATTTAACCCGTCTCAGGACGGCTCCCGCTGTGAAGAGTACGAATCGTTTGCCGTCGTCGCCACATCTGAGTTCATCCGCGGCTTCCACATCAACAGCTCGGACCACTCTGAGGCGATGGTGCCCATCGGTCGATGTATGTCGATGATACGTTGCTCTTTGCATGTTGGTTTTCGGGCGTGTTTTGAAAACTTCCACTAACGGCAGGTGGGATCTGACGGTTTCTTTACAGCATTTTATTCTACTAAAAACAAGGTGGACCTCCACGTTGAGTCAGGCTTTGTTTATTGGAGTGAAGACAGCGACTACCCGTCGTACAGAGGCATCTTCAGGGCCAAAACAGACGGAGGAAGTTTCAGCCGCGTCGTCAATTCAGGTGTTGGAGGAGAAGGCATTCAGGGTTTGGCTGTGGACTGGATTGCGGGTACGACTCATCCTGAAAAATGCCTTGCATTGGTCATTTGTGAGGAAGATCGCAGTTATCGAACTACATTTCATGTTCAAATTTCAGGCAATCTGTACTTCACCAACGCCTTTGAGAAAGAAACCTTTCTGGAGGTTCAGTCCATCAACTCCTCCTACAGAATGATTCTAGTGAGGAGTCTTGAGGACCAGCCCAGAGACCTGGCGGTCAGCCCCAAACTCCGCTACCTGTTCTGGACGGACGGTGGCCAGTCACCCAAGATTGAGCGCGCCCTGCTGGACGGTACAAATCGCACAGTTTTGGCCTCGGCGAGCCTGGCGTCGCCTCGGGGTCTGACTGTCGATTACACCAACGACTTCCTGTACTGGACCGACGACGTTCTTGACATGATCTCCCGCATGGCCTGGGACGGGACGGGGCGGGAGATCATCCGCTACGGGAGCCGCTATCCGTCTCCAACAGGATTGGCTATTTTTGGAAACTACATGCTGTGGGTGGATAAGAGGCTTGACAAGCTCTTCCAGGCCAGTAAAGACCCGGCCAATACGGACCAGCCAGAAGTGAGTCATGGGTTTCGTTTCAAAGCAAGAAATATGTCCACAAATCTTAAAGTAATTGGATAAAATGTATATAGAATTTAGCGTTTCTGAATTCCATTCACATAAATACTTATTTCATTAATAGCAATAGTATAAAAAACTGCGATAAATAGAAATAATAAACCTTTATTCTGTCCCTGTCAAGTTCTTTTTAGCTGTGCAACTCCCCCACTTGAAAAGAGATGGATGACCCCATGCAGATTCTTAATGACAGGGATTTACTCGAAGGATCAGACAGTTTTGCTTGCTTTCTTCCATTTATTTCAGTGAATAGACAAGTTAGTTGTTGATCCAGATGCAGGTAAAAACCTTTAAACAAACCCAAAAAGATAATAATTACTAATCTATATAAATTAATTTCACTCAATTGCAAAGGATATGGCAAATTAGATAATACCAAGCAACCCACCACAAATTAAACATACAAATTAATCAAAATTAAATACACAAGTAACTAACCTTATAACTTTAAACTTAGCTTTAGAGTGCATTTCAAGTTAATATTTAATTTTACATTTCATATCAACATACAAACATCTGTTTCTCAACATTAATCATGAATATTTATTATAAATTTAGCTTTAAATGATCATTTAAAGTAGATGATAAATTAATTAACAATTAAACTCGGTCCCCAAATCCATTTCAACAATACAATAATCAATTCAATAATAAAAGTTTATCAATCAATGAACGGCAGCTTCAGTTCAGCTGTCAATATTAGGCGTTAATGATCCGATCGGCCAAACTGGAAGCCTGGCTGGAGAAATGTAGACAACTTTGCGGCTCAATCTCATAACAACACAGCTTATGTCTTACCGGCTGCCTCTCTGCTCATTTACAAGATCATCCAGTTTACACAGGTTGAATCGGATCTGGAATTCAAAAAGTCCGCAAACTCCTGCCCTCTTTGTTTGGCGGTTTTCTCTTCCGTGTTCTCTTTTTCCTTGTCCGTCCCTCTTTTAGGTCCGTGTGGAAGCGCATGATTTTTTTTTCTTTTACTCTTTTTTTCTGATTTGACTTCACACCTCCCACTCGATCTTTCCATTAATTACTGGGAAGATCGCAATTCTGTCGTCATATTTTGGTGAATCTGGAGTTTTTACTCTTTGGTTTGACTTTCTTGTTCCTCTACAGGTATTAAGACAATGAGCCTTCTAACATCCCTGTGAAGAATGGTGGTCTTGATTTTGTCCTTTGGTGGATGAGTTAGTCTTTGCTTGACATGTCTTGTTATAGGGGTGCAATAACTTGGGACAACCTGGACATTTACGTCCCTCACAACACCCTTCTTGTCAGGACTTGCACTCACAACTTTGCCCAGCATAAACTGTCCTCTAAGTGCATTTTGATCACACACCCAGACAATGTCCCCAACAGCCACATTTCTCTGAGAAGTGTGCCACTTGCTCCTCACAAAAAGGTTGGGACCAGCCAGTTGCATCCAGCTTTTCCAGAACTTAGTAACCTCATTTTGCATAGCTCCAAGTCGTTTGAATGAATAGCTGGAAAAATCAAACATTTTCACATCACCACTCTGAGATGCTCGTCCGAGCAAAAGACTGTTAGGTGTTATGTACTGAATACAACCCTCTCGACTCTGTATACTTGCATCAATTGGGCGCTCATTTGCAAGATTGGCAGCGTTGTACAGAATTGTATGAAATTCACTGAAAGTCAGTGCAAATTCTTGACCAAGACTCTGGAAAGCTTTTTTCACAATGCCAACAGCAGCTTCAGCAGCTCCATTTCTGTGAGGCGAGTCTGCGGGAAGGATATTCCACACCCACTCAGTCCCGTTCCTTGCTGCTGCTTCTTCCAAATCTGATATGTTTTGGGTGCTCAGGTATTTGTGCAGTTCCTCCAAAACTGGTTTGGCTCCAACAAAATTGGTGCCCGCATCAGACCAGATCTTTTGTGGGTGACCTCGGATTGCAGTAAATCTCTGATAAGCCATCAGAAAACTTTCAGTGGACAGTGAGTTTGCTAATTCAGTGTGAATAGCTCTGCTGGCCATACAACAAAAGACGACTCCCCAGACCTTAATCGTCACCCTTTTTTTGACGTCATCTCTGACATGATAAGGCCCGAAGAGATCAACTGAAGTGAATTTAAAAGGAGGAGCAGGCTCAGCTCTCTCAGGTGGCAAATCGCCCATCACCTGCTGACACTTCAGAGCTCGAGCTTTCTTGCAGATCATACAGCTGTTAACAACCTTTTGGGCTATCCTTCTTCCTTTTACAACCCAGGCTTTTTTCCTCATTCTCAGTAGGGTTCCAGCGATTCCATCATGTGCAGCATTGTGCGATTCTCGGCCCAACAATGTTGATACCCAGGCATCATGTGGTATGATGGGAACTGCAACTTTATCTTCTCTGAAGATCTGTATTCTGCCACCACAGACTAATAATCCAGACTCCTTGTCTCGATAAACCACCAACCTATCTGTGGTAGTGTTGGGAAAGTTGGCACTCATCTGAGCAGTAAGGAAGATGTCCCTAAGAGCATCTTCTCTTTCTCTTACAGAGATTACTCCTATTGAGCAGACTGCCTCCCACTTCGGCTTACTTGCAGCTGGATTTCTTCTGATGAATCTTTTTGCCGCTCTCCAAACCCAGGCAATTGTCTTGACCAGTCGTGTTAAACTGCTAAAGCGGTTAACATCTACAAGGTTTTGTACGGGTATTGATGGTCGCTGCTTTTTTGCCAGGACCTCCATCTGATCTTGAGGCAGTTCTTGCTTGAGTTCTGACCCCTTTATCCTGGCTCTTGTGGTTACAGCAATGAATGCCTTCTTTTGCAACTTGGTGATGCTTTTCTTTGCATTCATGACAATTTGTTTGGATGACTCAATTGGCCACTTTTCAACTGGAAATTTTAGAAATGCTGGGCCTTGTTGCCACTTCGAGTCAGTCTCAAGATCTTGAGGGCTGGCTCCTCGGGTAATGATGTCAGCAATGTTTTGATCCCCAGGAATCCACCACCAATCTTGGATTCTTGTGTTGCTCTGGATCTCTCCGATTCTATTTGCAAAGAACGTTTGAAACCCATAGCTCTCTCTTTGAATTGCTCCAAGAACTGTTTGACTATCAATGAGATGATACCATTTCTCAATTTTGATTTGGCTGTGCATCTCAAAGTACTTCTTTACTCTTGATGCAAACACTGCTCCACATATCTCTGCTTTAACAGCCTCACCTTTCTGATCCAGTGGAGTTAGCTTAGCCTTGGATTCCACCAGCCTGATGATTGGGTCTTCACCTGATCCCCACCTCAGATACAGCACTGCTCCATAAGCATTCTCACTTCCATCTGAAAATGTAATTGCTAAACAATCACTGCTGTTCTGAAAAGGAGTTAATGCTCTGTCAAACTGTATCTTACTAAGCTGAGTGTACTCTTCAAAGAGCTTTATTGCATCTTCCCTAAGATCTTTTGAGAGTGCTAAATCCCAGGTGTCTCTTACTTGATTACTAACATTCTTTGCCTCTTGGAAAGCTTTCCGCACCAGGATTGCACCTTTCTGTTTTGCAGGGGTTACCAAGCCGACTGGATCATACAGACTAGACACCTGACTGAGGAGCTCTCGCCTTGTCAAAGGGTCTGGTGTTTGACTTCTGATCTGGTCCAACTGGAGGTTTTGCCCAAGTCGCATCTTTTTTTTTCTTTTTGAAAAATTTATACCGACCATGACATGGAGTTTATCCTCCTCTACAATATACCCCAGACCGAGTGCTTTATTGTCCTCATCCCGCATTTGGTTTGGTAGAACCATGGTCTTTGGTTTCAATTCATCCTGCTTGTTGAAATCTTTCCTCCCACTTTGCCCAGAAAACACCCAAGGTTTGAGTTTGAAACCTCCAGCTTTGAGAATGCGCTCCACATTTTCTGTGATTTCCTTTAACCTGTCTGGGTCATTGTGGGACGTTAGAATGTCGTCGACATAGCTGTTATTCAGAAGGACTTTCCTCTCCTCTTCAAGATGAATAAATGAGGGTAAGCTTGCAGTTTCTCGCATTGCCAACTGTGCAATGCATCCTGCAGGTTTGTCTCCGATGTTCACTCTTGTAATTGCATAATCTCCAACTTTTTCATCCTCAGAATCACGCCAAATGAATCTGTGCAGGTGAACTTCTCTTTCTTCCAGCCAAACAGAGTTGTACATTTTCTTTATATCTCCTAAGGCAGCATAGGCTCCCTCTCTGAACTTTAATAGGACAGCACGTATCTGGTTTAGGACATCTGGGCCTTTCATCAGCAGGTCATTCATACTTATCCCCTTAAATTTTTGACTGCTATTCCACACAAGTCTTACAGGAGTTGTCACTGAGTGTGGATTTGGAGCAATTAGGTGGCTTACATACCACACTGGGCCATTCCATTTGTCAATTTCTGCCTTAGATAATTTAACTGCAGCTCCACGCTGAAGCATGTCATGCACCTGTTCAGTGTAAGCAGCTTTCCAGGCAGGTTCTTTGGCCAGCTGCTTTTCTGTTCTAAAAAATGTGGCTTCAACTGCATTTCTGTTGTCTGGTAGAGATGCTGGATTTTCTAACCATGGGTATCTTGCATGCCAGTGAGGTTCGTCTGTGTGGCTGTCTCCTTCATTGTAGGTGAGGCCTTCCTTCACTACTTCAAGCTCCCTTTCTTCAGCAAGCGTCATTTCCTTTCCTCCTGGCTGACAGTTTCCACAACGGCAACCTCCACATTTAGGTTCACATGCTGCGCCAATACTATCCCATCTCCACCACTCCAAGAAATCTCGGCTTGTAGTTGCAGTCTTTGATGACTTGAGTTGGATGGAAGCCTGGTGATCTAATGATGGACCTTGTGGGATTTCATGAATGAGTTCCTCATATTTCACAGCAGCTGCCCTCATTGACCTTGCGAAATGTGTTTTGGTTGTATGTGCCGTTATGGCAAGTTCCTCAAACAGTTCGGGATGAGTTCCTCCAATCACTTTTCCTAAAGGGCCATCCCACAGTACAAGGTTCCCCACGACTCTAATTCTTTGTGGTGTCAACTGACCTTCCCTGTGGCTTATGAGTAAGCTTATTTCTCTTGGTCTTACAAGTTCATCCAGTGGTACATCTGGAAAAAGTCTCTGTAGCCGTTTTGCTTTAACATGCTTATGAATGTCTGCAATGCTGTCAAGTCCATAACAAACAAGCTGATAAGGTTTAAAGGTGCCTCTGGAGGTTTTCACACGAATCTTAAGGAGATAACGTTTTGTATCCACACAAGCTTTCATCCCTCCAACTCCATGGACAATGAGTTTTATGTCCTCACTTCTGAGATTTAATTTGCTTGCAGCCTTGTGTGTTATGTAATTTGTATCTGACGCCAAATCAATTAATGTGCCGATCTTTTGTCCAGCATTTGCAGTTACTTCAAGAAGCATCATTAATACTGGCAGTTCCTGCACTTTACTATCCATCAGGGAATTTGACTGATTCTGGGTCGTATTAAAACTCTAGACGCAGTATTTGAAAATACATCTCTACAATGTTTGGCCAACTCAGGTGGCAATTTCTTAAGAAATTCTTCTTGATCTTCTGTGTACTTTCTACTGCTTTTGTCTTCTTCTAAACTGGTTCGGGTCCTCCTCTGAACTGTATTGCTTTTCTTAGCATTAGCATTTGGGCATAAATAATAGTGATGTGGATCGTCTCCACTGCAGCTTTGATTTTTGCACAAAAACCCAGGTTTGCAGTATGATTTATCATCATGTGTTTCCAAACACTTGGTGCACGCTCCCACCTTCTTGATAGCAGCTATCTTCTCAGTTAATGTTAATGTTCTGAATTGTTTGCAGAAGTAGAGTCTTTTCCTGTGCTTTCCATCGCCGCAGACAACACAGCTTGCAAAGTCCTCACCTGCTTTGATTGACTTTGTTCTGGCGTGTCTTTGCTCCATTCGGGTCTCTCGTCTACTTGACTCCTCCTCTCTCAGTTGCTCTAGTTGCTCATAAATACTTTCTTGATCCTTCAGAAATGCAAGGAGATGATCAAACCGATTCTCTGGTACCACAGCATTCCTTTTATCAGCTGCATAAACGAGCCACTCCTTCTTCAAAGTTTCAGGAAGCTTGGTCTCAACTGACTTTGTCACCAGAGGGTTTTTTATGGCACCAGTATTTCCAAGGTCACTTAAATCCTTAAGAGCTTTTTCAACAGCTTGAATCAACTCCACGATTCTTCTTGGCTGGTGACCTCTAACTGCAGGAATCCTCTGTAGCTCCTCCACAATTTCAATTGCAATGGCTGTCTGATTTCCATAGCGGTTCTCAAGGACTTGAAAAATATCTTCTGCCGAGCTGTAGGAGGTTAAGCGAAGGTCTCTCATGATTTTCTCATCTAGACTGCCCAATAATTGCACTTTTTTCACTTCCTGTGAACCGGTTGGTTCTCCTTGTTTTTGAAGTGCTTCCCAGTCCCTTTTCCATCTGTAAAAATCACGTTTGTTTCCATGAAACTTTGGGAGAGATGTCGGTTTTAATTTGATGGTGGGTAAAGAATAGTTTTGGGACATTACAATTTGCTCCTTTTTTTCTTCACCTTCCTTTAATTTTGCATTAATGAACTCTGCTGTCCTGGACACCAGCTTGGGAACACTAAGCTCCAATCCTCTCAGCCGATCTTGAATTTCATCCCGATAATCATGCGGGATCCATCCTTTCCAGCGACAATTAACTTCTTTTGCAGCCTTTAAAAGTTCCTTCAGATGACTGAGGGTGAAGTCATATGCCTCTTTTTCCACTCCTGGTGCAATAGTGGCAACATGTTCACATTCTGTTTCTGCTACTTGAAGTGCAATTAACAGTTCAGTTTTTCCAAAAGTTCTCCACAGGGTCTCCTGGATTAAACTTTTGACTTTTTTCACTTTTGCTTCACATTCATTTGCAGTTTTGTCCACATCAGATTTCTGCTGTTCAGTCAATGCAGCTTCTTCATGTTCACCCAATTTGGAGTCCATTTCTGCAATTAGACTTGCTTCCAGATCATCATTCGCTGCCATTACTCTTTCAGCCTCTTTGTTGAGCTTGTGGAAACAGTCCTTCAATTCCTCTTCAGTCATGTCTTCATGCGTCCGAGTTATGTTATTGATTAGTCGAGTTAGCGACCTTTTTGCTGTCGTTCTCTCCATCTTTAGTTGTTCAACAGTCTTGACATCAGCTGGTTCTGCCATCTTTGAAGAGGTCTCCGGTTTTTACTGTCAAGTTCTTTTTAGCTGTGCAACTCCCCCACTTGAAAAGAGATGGATGACCCCATGCAGATTCTTAATGACAGGGATTTACTCGAAGGATCAGACAGTTTTGCTTGCTTTCTTCCATTTATTTCAGTGAATAGACAAGTTAGTTGTTGATCCAGATGCAGGTAAAAAACCTTTAAACAAACCCAAAAAGATAATAATTACTAATCTATATAAATTAATTTCACTCAATTGCAAAGGATATGGCAAATTAGATAATACCAAGCAACCCACCACAAATTAAACATACAAATTAATCAAAATTAAATACACAAGTAACTAACCTTATAACTTTAAACTTAGCTTTAGAGTGCATTTCAAGTTAATATTTAATTTTACATTTCATATCAACATACAAACATCTGTTTCTCAACATTAATCATGAATATTTATTATAAATTTAGCTTTAAATGATCATTTAAAGTAGATGATAAATTAATTAACAATTAAACTCGGTCCCAAATCCATTTCAACAATACAATAATCAATTCAATAATAAAAGTTTATCAATCAATGAACGGCAGCTTCAGTTCAGCTGTCAATATTAGGCGTTAATGATCCGATCGGCCAAACTGGAAGCCTGGCTGGAGAAATGTAGACAACTTTGCGGCTCAATCTCATAACAACACAGCTTATGTCTTACCGGCTGCCTCTCTGCTCATTTACAAGATCATCCAGTTTACACAGGTTGAATCGGATCTGGAATTCAAAAAGTCCGCAAACTCCTGCCCTCTTTGTTTGGCGGTTTTCTCTTCCGTGTTCTCTTTTTCCTTGTCCGTCCCTCTTTTAGGTCCGTGTGGAAGCGCATGATTTTTTTTTCTTTTACTCTTTTTTTCTGATTTGACTTCACAGTCCCAATTTAAGAAGTATTTTGCAAAAAACAAGTTACCTGTTCATTTTATTCTAATCACTTTTAATATAAGTTTGGAGTAATGTAAACACTGTCAGTATCAAGCAGTAAAATAGTAGTGGGTTCCTAAAAGTCTAGCAAAACATTTAATTTAAGATTTTTTAGCTCTGAATATTCATGGAAACAGGAAGAGGGTGAAAATTTGAATAATTTGTAGCTAGTTACTTTCAAAAGCCTGTTATAGAACTTATGGAATAAAAGACCTATAATTGCTATTTTTTTTTGTTGCATCCATAATCAAACTCATTTTAAACGTTTTTGGTTTTGTAAAGCCACAGATCCTGCATCTCTCTCCGACTCATTCTACGCATCCTCATACTAGCCTTCCCTTCTTTCTTCATGGTTTTTGCAGACTTTATGTTTGCAGCTTGACCTCTGCAGGAATATCCCACCATAATCTCCACCTGTTGGTTTTGAAAGCACTGTTGAAATTAATAGCGATTTCAAGGTTTCCTGTCCTTCCTTTTAAGCAGTAAATATGTTTTTAACGTTGCCAGGTGATCCGGGACAGCCTTGACGGGGTGATGGATGTCGCCGCCTTCGACTCTCACGTTCAGCCCACCTCCGCCAACCTGGTGGGCTTCAACCCCTGCCAGGAAGACAACGGACGCTGCCAGCAGCTCTGCTTCGCCATTCCCGAGCAGAAGCAGCCCAAATGCGCCTGTGCTCACGGCTCGCTCCTTAGTAACGGAGTCTCATGCGGTTACGGGCAGGACGAGTTTTTAGTTTTCACCACCGACTACACGCTGAATAGCCTAAGGTTGGACCCGACTGATCACAGCCTTCCCTTCCCCACGGTTGACTTGGGCTACAATGTTATAGCGTTGGATTTCGATTACAAAGAGAGGCGAATTTTCTACACCCAGTCGAAGGACATTGGTCAGAGCATCATCGGCTACATCA
This sequence comes from Poecilia picta, assembly GCA_033032245.1. NCBI lineage: Eukaryota > Metazoa > Chordata > Actinopteri > Cyprinodontiformes > Poeciliidae > Poecilia > Poecilia picta. The sequence continues at coordinate 21,664,867 of CM065371.1, forward strand.
CAACAACATCGATCACCAGTCCGCCTGTAATCGTGGCCTCAGGTCAGTTTACTGCAAGCATCTTCCTTACTCTTCATTAGAGTCACAATAATACATTTTCCAGGATAATAACTTGACCCAGGAAACAATAATCTTGTTGTTTTGAGACCATTCTCAGTCAATATAATGTAAGGACAAAATAATGCAAGTACACAGAGATCAATAAGCTTTGATTTCCCTTGAGCAGCTAAAACCAATAGTGGAAAATGTTTTAAATATCCAAAATAAATAAAAAAAAACAACAACAAATAAAATGGATGCTGACGTCTCAAAACAAAATTGTCCTTTTAGACCAAAATGAAACCTTTTGTGTCATTTAGCCACTTCAGAAAAACAAACAAACGTGCAAATGGAAATGATTGAGCTTGATTTAATTCGTTTTGTAATTATTTGATTTATTGCAACCGGCTTGTTTTTGATCTCTCTGTTTTCTCACATCCCACATTCAATTACTTCCCAGACTTGGATGATCCGGACGGGCTGGCGTATGATTGGATCCACAAGCGTCTCTACTTCACCGACTACGCTAAGCGTAACGTCCAGTCGGTTGGCCTGGATGGGAAGAACCGCTCAATCATTGCTCACGCAAACCGTCCCAGACACATCATCGTTGACCCGTGCTATGGGTAAAAAACGCTATATGTTTCAATTCAAACTGATTTAATTGTATTTTTACACACCTGTTATATGTAATGTCTCCTTTAATTTTGTTGCATTGTCTATTCCCAGTTACTTGTACTGGACTGATTGGGGAACTCCAGCTAAGATTGAGAGGGCGACGCTAGGTGGGAACTTCCGGACCGCCATCGTCAACGACAGTCTGATGACACCAAACGGCCTTTCTATCGACTATGAGGAGCGGATGCTCTACTGGGCTGACGCCTCGCTGTAAGTCTAAAACATCCCTCTTCCCTAAGGAAAGTAAACTTTCCCTCATTTCTCTATTTGTGTTTTTCAACAGTAACAAAATCGAGCGGGCCACCCTGAACGGCGAGAATCGAGAGGTGATTCTTCAGGGAGTCCAGTACCCGTTTTCTATGACCGTGTTTGAGCAGGACATCTTCTGGACGGACTGGACAGAGCGGGGCATGTTCAGGGCCGGAAAGGACGACGGCTCGGGTTACAAAGTTATAGCCCAGGACTTGCAGTACCGACCCAACGACATCCACGTCTACGCGAGCGCCAAGCAGGAGGCGTGTGTCAGCTTCTGTCAGCAGTTCAACGGAGGCTGCAGTCACATCTGCGTTTCGGGTGAGAACCCGTTCACCGTTTCATTGCTGGAAAAAGAGGCAGCAGTAGGGCCGGGCGAAATGACGTATTAGGTGGATTATTAAAATGGAGGAGTAAATTCATCCATCCATCCATTTTCTTTACACCCTTGTCCCTTAGTGGGGCCAGGAGGGTTGCTGGTGCTGATCTCCAGCTAACATTCTAGGCGAGAGGTGGGGTCATCTTGGACAGGTCACTAGTCTGTCGCCGGGCAACACGGAGACACACAGGACAAACAACCATGCACACACACACACCTAGGGACAATTTAGAGAGGACAATCAACCTGACAGTCATGTTTGGGAGGAAACCGGAGTACCCGGAGAAAACCCACGCATGCACAGGGAGAACATGCAAACTCCAGGCAGAAAGAACATGCAAACTCCAGGGCTGGGAATCAAACCCAGAACCTTCTTGCTGCAGGGCAACAGCTCTACTAACTGCGCCACCGTGCAGCCCGGAGGAGTAAATTTCTGTCAAAAAATACGAATTTTGAGGAAAATGTTTAGCTTGAAAAGTCAAACATTTTCTAGGAAACATGGAGACCTTTGAGTTTCAAAATTTGAAAATGTTTCAGTCTTTTCTGGAATATTTCTGAGATTAATTTTAAGTCTTTTGGCAAAAATTCGCTCTTCGATTTTGTAACTTCACAAGATTCTCAACATTTCCTATGTAAATTTTCTTCATAATTTTTGTGTCGCAAAAAACTTTATCCTTTGTATTTAAATTTTATTGTCACAAGACTGAATTCTTGAAATATTCTGACTTTATTCTCGTAATTTAGAAAAATAAATAACCTTAAGATGGCCCTAATGTTCAGTCAAAGTGTTGACCTGAATAAAAAATAAGTAGAAACTATGAAACAAGATGGCAGCTCTGGATGTTCTGACATCACTCTGACCAGAAACCCAAGGAGAGCATTGGTGAAAAAAAAATCAGATTTTCCAAAAATGAACTCTTCAAAACCCAAAAATGTGATTAATCGTTAAATTGATTTGTCAGCCAGTTCTATACAACAGCGTAAAATTATTTACATCTTTAATTTAGTAATTTTCCGACAGTGTAAAATTACTAAACCAAAGATGCAAGGCGTCTTTAGTTTAGAGCCTCCGCAGCAAAAAGAGACATTAATTATTACTATCTCTCACTTTCTCTCTCATTGTTCCTGCAGGTCCAGTGGGACCGGAATGCCAGTGTCCTCACGACGGGAGCTGGTACCTAGCAAATAACGGCAAAGACTGCATCAAAGACACAGGGAAGCGCTGCAAGCCTGAAGAGTTCACCTGTCTCAACGGTAACTGCATTTCAACTCGCTGGAAATGCGACGGCGTCAACGACTGCAGTGATAACTCCGACGAGCTGGAGAGAGTGTGCGGTGAGACGAAAACATTTGTTTTTATGCCTCTACTGCATAAAATGATTACTTGTTTATGTAAAAAGCTATAATCTTTTATTTTGCTTCCTAGCTTTCCACACTTGCTCTCCAATGGACTTCACCTGCAACAACGGTCGCTGCGTCCCGATGACCTACGTCTGCGACTACACCGACGACTGCGGTGACAGCAGCGACGAGCGGGGCTGCGCCTTCCCCACCTGCAACCCGACGATGGAGTTCACCTGCGCCAACGGACGCTGCATCCACTCGGACTACGTCTGCGACGGCCGCAACGACTGTCGAGACAACGTTACGTCTGATGAAATCGACTGCCGTGAGTAACGACAGGGCGAGAGGTTGATTCATGGAGCAGTGAGTTTAGATCTACATGGAGGGGCGACGCGGTTTTAAAAAGTCAGGGAGAGTGCTGAATTCAATTTAAATCATTTTTCATCCATTTATTTATCGCTTAGCAGTTCATAGTTAGTCCAACTATTTCTCCTTTTATTCACCAGTGTTTCCATCTATCTATCTTCCATTGTCATTCCTGCAAATTTTATTATTGAATTCTTTGGGGAAAATCTGCAGAAAACTTACTACTTACAGAAAAAACTCCAGATTATCTGGCGTTTCTGAGAAACTAAGCTAAAGTATTAATAGTCAGGATATGAACAGAATCCACCTCACTGTTTCTTCTGTTTTCTAACCAAAATATTAAATCTCAATTCAAAACGCATCTTTTCACACAGTCTATTCTTTGTCATTTTTTTCATTTAATTTCTATTGAAATGAAATAGAAAGGTGCTGACAAATAAAAGCATGCATTATTAGTCAGATTAATATATTCTTCTTTACACTATGAGGTACTGAAGCTCTGATCTTCCTCCTCTTCCAGCGGACCGTGTGTGTCCAGGTGGCCAGATCAAGTGTGAACACAACAATATCTGCATCTTCCCTGAAAACCTGTGTGACGGCTTCAACAACTGTGGTGACAACAGCGACGAGAATCCCCTATTCTGTGGTAAAATACCAAAAGAAACTTTCTTTAAACAGACTCGATCACTTTATTCTGTTTATTGTGAATTTGTTTTTTATGCATCACACCTGCAGTCGGCCGTACATGCGCTGCCAATCAGTTCAGTTGTGATGCAGGAAAGTGTATTCCTCAGTCCTGGGTCTGCGACTCCATCACTGACTGCACCGACAAGACAGATGAGCCTCCTTCTTGTGGTAAAACATCTCTATTTAAGCTTAAAATATATCTTTTAAGAATCGTTTTCTTGCATAAATAAAACCGTGTTGTCTTAATTTGATGCTTTGAGTCACATTGAAATGTAATTTAAAGGTATTTCTCTGTTTTTGTGCAGAGGACATAGTCAGAACATGTGCTGCTGGCGAGTTCACATGCAGCAACGGGAACTGCATCCCTCAGTCCGTGGTTTGTGACGGCAACAATGACTGCTGGGACAACAGTGACGAGGCTCCAGAGCTGCAGTGTGGTGAGGCAGCAGTTTTACTTGGAAAAGTATTCATAACACTTTTGATTCTTAAAGTTCTGTTAAGTTACAATCTCTGATTTTGAAGTATTTTATTGGAACTTGATCTGACAAAACCGACCGAAGAGTAAATATGAGCTGGAAAGAAAGGAATCCATGGCTTTCAAAAAATATTCACCAAATAAAGATCTAAAATTGATGTAAACTTGTTACTTACTGTATTAGGTGACTTCTAAAAGTTTTCTCATTTTGGGGTTGCAAAACGCAACTTCATACTTGAGACCCCTTTTTAATTTCAATAGTTTAAACCCTAAATATACTTTAATATGTTTTAATGTGCTCAGTGGAAACTGTTTCAGTTCTAACTAACATTTCTTCTAACTAACTTCCTTATTTCCAATCTTAGGCGTACAGCCAATCAGCATAAAGGAAAATGAATGCCGCTCCTTGATTGGCTGCTTTGCAAATGCCAGCCAATGATGAAGTAGCTGCAATTTCACATATTTTTGAAATGGTCTATGAACAAAAATGTGCAAATAGATGAATTTTTACAAATATAATTCTGCACTACTTAACCAAGAGAGAATAATTTTAGTTTACACTTTTGCGCTTAATGGAGTGAGTGACTCCATTCTTAAGGACTCAATGTCCTATTGGAAGTTCCTGCTCCAGCACAGCTGAATTACATTCGTAGAATGTAAAAATGTTTTGTATTGGCTTCGTACTGAACCACTTATTTTATTAATCTGATCTTGAAGACTCGAGATCTGACATAAAATTCCAATAAAATACATCAAATTTGGTGGTTTTGCAACAACAAAATACGAGAGACTTTGTGAATACTTTTCTCATTCACTGTATTAGGCTAGGGCTGCACAGTGGCACAGTTGGTAGAGCTGTTCCCTTGCAGCAAGAAGGTTCTGGGTTCAATTCCCAGCCCCGGTCTTTCATGCGTGGGTTTTCTCCAGGTACTCCGGTTTCCTCCTACAGTCCAAAAACATGACTGTCAGGTTAATTGGTCTGTCCAAATTGCCCCTAGGTGGGAGTGTGTGTGTGTGTGTGTGTGTTGTGTGTGTGTGTGTGTATGGTTGTGTGTCTCTGTGTTGCCCTGCGGAAGACAGGCGACCTGTCCAGGGTGGCCCTGCCCCTCACCCGGAACGTCAGCTGGAGACAGGCACCAGGAACCCCCCAGACCCCACTGAGCAACAAGGGTGCAAAGAAAATAGATGGATGGATGTATTAGGCTACACCTTGTCAGAACAGATCCTGAAACACACATTTTACCGCATGACCTTTCTCTTTGTGCTGTAGGTGAGCGTACCTGCAGTTCCAACCAGTTCACCTGTCCCACCTGGTACCCGGGTCACCCTCGCTGCGTGCCGCTGAACGCCGTGTGCGACGGGGAGAAAGACTGCGCTAACGCAGCCGACGAGCTGCAGAACTGTCCCACCCGGAACTGCCACATGAACGAGTTTGCCTGCGCCAACGGACTCTGCATCCTCATCCCATACCAGTGCGTGTGAAACATTCGCAGACGGCAGGACGTTTATTTAGCTCCACCTAACCCTGACGCTCTACCTCTCCCAGCTGCGACCGCGTGAACGACTGCGGAGACGGCAGCGACGAGTTGAACTGTAAGTACGACACCTGCAGCAGCAGCCAGTTCACCTGCGGGAACGGAGCCTGCATCCCCGCCTCCTACACCTGCGACGGGGGTAACGACTGCCTGGACGGTTCAGACGAGGCCGACAGCCTGTGCGCCGTCACGCAGCAGCCGACCTGCTCGCCCCAGCAGTACATGTGCAGCTCAGGAGAGTGCATTGACCTCCACAAGGTGTGCAACGGGCAGAAGGACTGCCAGGACAACAGCGACGAAAAAGGCTGCGGTGAGAGAAATGAGCTCACGTACTTTACTGTGTTTGATTGGTTACAGTGAAGGCAGATTAAAGGTGTCACCTAAACAGGATATGTTTTAAGGCAGATTAACCCGGATGAGATCCTGAGAGCATGATGGGCCGTTCCTTTGTTTTAATTTTAAGCCGTTTTTACTGGAGAGATTGACTTTGTAGCTCAAGTGTTTTTTTTGTAGAGTAGTTGTGTCAGTTCAATTCAGTTTAATTAAATTTTACCCTACAAAAACTCAAAATCTTACCAAGTATTTTTGGTCCAGTTTCTTAGTACACTTGAAATAAGAGAAAACTGCTTTCTCTGCAAGATGTAGGAGCTTGTTTTAGGTCAATAATTTCTTAACATTGATGATAAAATACATGTTACACTGGCAGATTATGTCATTAAAAACACGGAGAAACTTTGTTGTTATAAATGAAACAATTGACTTAAACAAGCTCCTTTACATTGCTGAAAAGTAATTTTAAGTTAGTTTTGTCTTATTTGAAGCGTACAAAGATATTTGTATGAGAAATTAGACAAAACTACTGCAGTGATTTTATCCAAAACAAACCTCATCTTGAGTCACATCACTTCAGTCCTAATCCTAGTTGTTAAACAGTGCATTCAGCTACATTTATTATTATTATAAGGAAATCCAGCAGATTGGATCAAGTCGTTGACTTGCAGATTTCACTCAAATTCATTCAACAAGATTCTTCTGTTACGATTCTGTATTGTGCTGTTTTTCCACCAGGTAGCGCATCTTTTTCTCCTTCAAAGCATGCATCCAAACTTTGTTCCAACTTTTAGCTAGTGTGCCTTGCCTCATGCTAACTGTGGATCACTGTTCATCTTAGGTCACGGCGTGTGTGTTTCAAAAATCTACATATGTATAATGTTTGTTTATTTATCAACAAAAACATAGAGAAGTAAGGAAGAGGATTAGGCCAACTGAAAAAAAAAGACTTCTCAGAATTATTACCTTTTTCTCTCAATTGTATTTCTCTCAGAATTTTTGTTCTGTATTTTTTTTTCTCAGAAGATTTAAGTCAAAATTCTGTGAAAAAAGTCAGAATCTCTTCTGTCGGAAACATACCAACATCTGCTACATCGGCCTGTTTAAACTAAAAAATATTTAATTACATTATATTTTTTTCCCAACTCTAATTAGAGCAATTAGAGTTTTTGAGCTATTTCTGCTTTCTTAAATCTTCTCAGTGCAAAACTAATCTTTATTTATTTCCTTCTGCTTAGGAGTCAATGAGTGTCTGAACACACAGGTCCATCAGTGCGCTCAGCTCTGCACAGACACCCTCACCGGCTATTACTGCTCCTGCAACCCGGGCTACCGCCTCATGCCCGATGGCAAAGCCTGCGAGGACGTCAACGAGTGCACCACCACGCCCGCCGTGTGCAGCCAGATCTGCGAGAACATCGTCGGCTCCTTCCACTGCAAATGCGCTCCTGGGTACATCCGCGAACCGGACGGACGCACCTGTCGCCAGAACAGCGGCATCCCCTCGTACCTGTTGTACACCAATCGCTACTACATCCGTTATTTATACGTAGACGGGACGAAGTCTGGCATAGAGGTGCAGGACCTGTCCAATGCGGTCGCTGTCGATTATGATGACTATGAGAAATGGATGTATTGGCTGGATGTGGGTGCTGGAAAGATTGAGAGGATGCGCTTTGACGGCACCGGCAGAGAGACACTAGTGGCTCATAACATCGGAGGAGCTGAAGGCCTGGTAGTAGACTGGGTGGCAAGGTGAGTAACGAGAGCAACGTAAAGTTTTGAGCTTATACATTGTAATCAAATGTTTGCAATTAAAGTAAGAATGTTTTGCATCTTGCAGGAAGCTATACTGGGTGGATAGTTATTATAGCTCGATTCATGTGATGGAGCTGGACGGGCGCTTCCAGAAGAAGCTGGTGACTGGAGAGTTTAAAAACGGAAATGACACGTATTTCATCGGCCGACCTCGCGCCGTGGCCATCAACCCCAAATATGGGTACACACACACACACACACACACACACACACACACACACACACACACACACACACACACACACACACACACACACACACACACACACACACACACACACACACACACACACAATGAAGCACAAGCTTCGTATGCATGCATTATGTATTATGCATCATTATCTGACTTTTCCTCGCCCTCCTCCTTCTTCCCTGAATGTCTCTTTTTCTCAGATGGCTGTACTGGACAGACTGGGGCGACAAAGCGTACATCGGCAGAGTCGGCATGGACGGCAGGAACATCAGCGCCATTATCACAACCAAACTGGAGTGGCCCAACGCTCTGACCATCGACTACACCACCAACAAAATCTTCTTTGCTGATTCACATCTTAACTTTTTGGAGTGAGTTACTAAAAAAATGACAATTCACAAACCGTGAAAAGGTGTCTTCGTTTTGCATATACAAATTTCCTCTTGTTTTTGTTTAAATATTTTAGCTATGCAGACATGGACGGCCAGAACCGACACCGGGCCATCGCTGGGACTCTTCCTCACGTCTTTGCTGCTTCCCTGTTTGAAGACTGGATCTACTGGACAGACTGGAACACTCACACCTTAGAGAGAGCGCATAAATATACCGGCGAGCAGCGTGTCATCATGGGGAACAACACCCATCGGCCCTATGACATCCGAGTCCATCACCCCTACAGGCAGCCTAGAAGTAAATCAATATAATCAATTTTAAATTGAGTGTTTGAGCAGACTACTACAACAGTGATTTTTTTTATGTATTTGTTTGGATAATTTTGTTCGGCAGTTGAGAATCCTTGCACCTCACATCACCTGACCTGCAGCCATCTGTGCCTGATCGCGGCTGGAGGCCAGCAAGCTTTCTGCGAGTGTCCGGACCACTTCATCGGCATCTCGCTGGGATTCCAGATCCAGTGTGTGGCAGACTGCTCCAGCACCCAGTTCCGCTGTGGAGACAACGAGAAGTTAGTCTGACGGAAAATTATGCTTTGTAACGTCTCATTTCAGAATCCACTGTTATGTTTATTCATCAAATCAAAGATGTTTCACTAAACTTTAGAAATGAAATCTAATAAAATTATAATAATTAGCATATTTTGAGAGAGGCACAAGGGTCACAATTTGAATCTGAATTTATTTAATAAGGCACTGTGCAAATTGATCTATTTAGCCATGAGGGCTAATTTTTACTTGATTTAATACAAAGATAAGTTTGGGAAAAAGCATAAATTAATTAACATTTTAAAATTATTTATTAGTTTACTGATTTTAAACATTTTTGTGTTGCAACAGATTAATTTATTTTAACTCCCAATTTTACAAAATCAGTGGCCAGAGCTTAGTGACTAGTTTGTCATTAGTGATTAGTTTATTAGTGATTAGTTTGTTATTAGTGATTAGTTTATTAGTGATTAGTTTGTTATTAGTGATTAGTTTGTTATTAGTGATTAGTTTATTAGTGATTAGTTTGTTATTAGTGATTAGTTTATTAGTGATTAGTTTATCAGACGGCTGTAGGACTCAAACGATCCAATGTCAGTTTAGAGCAGAGAAAAGAAATATCACATAAATAAATATTAGAGAATGTAATATGTAATGATTTCAGTTTTTAGTTAATTTTTTTTTTTTTTATAACTTTATTTTTATTTTTGTTAATGTTTTTAGAACAGAATCAAGAAAACAAAAACAACAGCAACTACAAAACAATAGGGACAATAGAAAATATAAAAAACAAAAAATGCAGAACAACAAAAACAAAAATCACTTCAGGGTGGACTGATTTTTGTAACTCAACATAAAAAACAGAAGGGGACCATTCCTATCCAAAATTAGTCCTGTCTCGATGTGAAGTTTGTCCATTTTTCCCATTTGTCCATGCATTGCTGTTCCTGTATCCTCAGTCTATATGTTAGAATCTCCATCTCAAATAATGAGTTCACAGTCTGTATCCATTCCTTTGTGGTAGGAGGTTCAGGTTTGCACCACTTCCTGGTTATGACCTTTTTGGCTGCCACCAACAGAATTTTTAACAAATAACAATCATAATCAAGTACAGCATTGTCCAAATAACCAAGATATAAGACCAGGCCAGATTTGGGTATTGAGTAACCCAAAATCGTTACAATCTTATTATGTATTTTGTTCCAGAACTGTGTAATTCTAGGGCAAAGCCAGAAAATATGCGTGTGATTAACATTAAGAGCTCCACAATCTCTCCAACATGGTTGATCTCTAGATTTGAATTTATTGGTAATTTGGGGTGTTCTAAAAAATCTAATTATATTTTTCCAACAATGTTCTCTCCAAATTCTGGAAGAGGATGTTGTAATTTGGGTCTTCCAAATATTGAGCCAGCCATCTTCAGTTAGCTGAATACCAAATTCCCCCTCCCATTTTGTTTTAATATTCAATGTATTAGTGCCTATCTTTTCTAACAAATATTTATAGAGTAAAGACACTATTCTATGTTTTTTACCCTTATAGGTCTCTATCAGCATTTTGACAATCCCATTTTCATTTGGGTCTATTTTTTGTCTTATTTCTTTGTTGTAAAAGTCCCTTAGTTGTAAGTATCTAAAATGATCTTGAGTTCTTAGAGCAAACTCTTGCTGTAGTTCATGGAAACTTTTAAAGTGTCCATCTTTAAGGGCTACGCATAATGCTGTTAAGCCTCTTTCTAGCCATTGTTTAAATTGTGGGTCCTGAATAAAATATTTATTGTAGGCTGGCCACTGGATCAAACATAATTGTTTCTCTAATTTGTATTTTCGGATTATATATAACCATTTACCCAGTGAAAACCTAGTAATAGCATTAACCTTCTTAAGTATATTCTTAATGGTCTCTATATCTCCAATAATACTTCGCAATTCTCTTCCATTGACTTTTTGTTCAATGTTTTTCCATTTCGCTTCATAATTTTTGTCGCTTATATTTATTATGGGAGCTATTTGGGTAGCATGATAATATTTTCTAAAGTCAGGTAACGCCATACCTCCTTTCTCTTTTGGTAGTTGTAAAGTTTCAAATTTTATTCTGGGTTTTTTAGCGTTCCATATGAATCTAGATATAATCTGGTTCCATGTTTTAAACTGTCTATCTGGGATTTCTATAGGCAATGCCAAGAAGAGGTACAATAACCTTGGTAACACGTTCATTTTTATCGCTTCAATTCTGGAGCTAAAGTCTAGTGTTAGAACATCCCACCTTCTAATGTCCTTCCTAATTTCTTGATCCATTTTAGTAAAGTTAGCTTTATATAGATCACCTATGTCTTTCGTTAATTGTATTCCTAGGTATGTCATCGTAGTAGAGCTCCAATTTAAGTTATATTCTCTACGTATCGTTTCAGATGGAGTATAACCAAATGTCAAAACCTGTGTCTTTTTCAAATTTAATTTGTATCCTGAGTAAAAGCCAAATATCTCTAACTGGTTAATTAGACAAGGCAGCGAGTTTTCAGGGTCTGATAAATAGCAAATTACATCATCTGCAAACAGACCTATTGTATGAGACTCATTATGTATATCAATCCCCCTAAGATCCTTATGTTGTCTTATATGTTGTGCCAGTGGTTCAATATAAATTGCAAATAAAGTTGGTGATAAACAGCAACCCTGACGTGTAGAACGTTCTAGTTTTATATTGTCAGTTAGATTTCCATTAATCTTGATTCTGGCCACTGGTGATTGGTATAAAGTCCTCACACACTGTACAGCTCTTTCATTAAAACCGAATTTTTCGAGTGCTTTATATAAGAAATTCCAGCCTACGCTGTCAAAAGCTTTCTCTGCATCGAGACCAATTAAGATAGCTGTTATTTTTTTATTTTGAATATGATCTATTATGTGAAGTGCCCTCCTGATGTTATCTCGGGTTTGGCGACCTTTAATAAATCCTGTCTGGTCCTCGTCTATGATATCTCCAATGAATTGCTCAAATCGTTTTGCTAAAATAGAGGTATAAATTTTATAATCCATGTTTAGAATAGATATAGGTCTATAATCAGAGCATGTTTCACTCCTCCTCTTTTTTGGAATGACTGTTATAATCGCTTCTCTCCAGGATGGCGGAAGCACTGCATGTTCCAATGTATAATTAAATGATTTTTCTAGTAATGGAAGAAAATCTTCACTAAAGGATTTGTACCACTCAGATGGCAATCCATCACTTCCTGGTGTTTTACCATTTTTTAACCTATTAATTGCCTTTTGTATTTCTATTTTTGTTATATAGGAAGTGAGATGTTTGTTTTGAGTTTCTCCGATTGAGGGCAGGTCCAGTGACTCCAAGAAGGTTTCTATCTGTCCATCTGTAGCAGAGGGAGGTTGACTGTATAATCTCTGGTAGTATGTCCTAAACCTGTCCTCAATGGTTGCTGGGTCATGTATCATTTGATTTGTTTCATCGTCCTTTAATTTATATATATTTCTCTCTGACTGTTGCTTTTTCAATTTCTTTGCCAACAGTTTTGTTCCTTTAGATCCCACCTCATGATATGATTGTTTAATAAACTTTGATTTCTTCTCGATTTCATATGTAAGCATTTTATCAATGTTGTTTCTTAGTTCTTTTATTTTTATAAACAGGTTGGGATTTTGGGTTAGTTTATGTTGTTTTTCTAGATCTATTAGTTGAGCTCTTTCTTTTTCATAGGCTTCCATTCTGGATTTCTTAAATGCCGCAGTTTTTGAAATCAATTTTCCTCTTAGTACAGCCTTGAATGCGTCCCATAATATCACCGGGTTGACCTGTCCATCATCATTCTCTTCTATGTAGGTTTTTATGTCATGGGAAATTTCAGCTTTGATTGTTTTGGAATTCAACAAGCCTACATTTAATCGCCATGCTGTTTTGCGTTTTTCGGAGGATAAATTTAGTTTTAATGTAAGTGACGAATGGTCAGATATACTTGTTTCTTCTATTTTACATTCCTTCACCTTATATACATCACATTTATCCATGAAAAAGTAATCAATTCTGGAATAACTTTTATTAGGCGCGGAGTAATGGGTATAGTCTTTTATATTGGGGTTTAATTCCCTCCAGACATCAACAAATCCAAACTCTTCAAGTGCCATTTTAAATTTTTTTGTAGTTGAATTTTGTTGTTTTTTACTGTTTGTTGTATCGAGTTTTGTGTTTAATACCATATTGAAATCCCCTCCCCAGATCAACATTCCCTCTGATTCCATAATTATTTTATTGAGGAGGTTATTAAGGAATTGTATTTTACTATTTGGGGGATTGTAAACATTGACCAGTGTTACCTTTACATTGTCAAGAGTCCCCTTCACTATCACGTACCTCCCTTCTTTGTCTGACAGATCATAGCTACAATCAAATTTTACTGAGTCATGAATTAGAATTGAAACTCCTCTTTTGTTTCCATGTCTGAAAGAGCTGTAAAATATATTTGAGTAGCCAAAGCCCTTAAGTTTTTCATGTTCAGGTTTAGACAGGTGTGTCTCCTGTAAATAGATTAACTGTGCTTTCTCTTTTCGCATTTTAGTTAGAATTTTTTTACGTTTTATAGGATTATTTATACCATTCACATTCAAGGAAACCATCTTGATATTAGCAGCCATTATTTAGTTTCTTAAAGTCATGTGATTTTAGAAAAAGAGTCCCCAACAAATAGCTGAACAAGCTATTAGAACACAGATAGACAAATAGAACAGAAACTTCCAAAGGTAGAGATGTGCAAAGACATCCCTCAGAGTCCCTGCTGGTGGGGTGAGGGCAAAATACCACCCTGGGGTGGGGGCCCTCTCTAGCAGTAGACAGAGGTCTACTTGTACTAGACAAGTCCAACATTTGGTAAACGCTACAACATTTACTCCATTCGGTATTTTGGTTAAATATCTATCACAAGACCTATAACAAATAACTCTAGTAACAGAGGGGAGATTGGTATCCAAGACAGGATTAAAACCAGCTGGTAAAGTCACTCAACTCTTAACTCGCCCTTACATTACCTGAAATGTTTTTTAATAGTAAAGCAAACCTGATCCGATTCAAGGTTCAGAATTACTGGTCCTCATGTCTGAACTCTGTGAGCTTCTCCCTGGCGCGTTGTCCTGCATTGGTGTTGATCCGTTTCCATGGTAATAGCGAATCCAGCCTCTCCTTGGTCACTTTTAACTTGTTCTCTCTTGGTTTCCAAGTCAACCCGAAGCCTCTTTTGATCACGTCCGACGCTGCTTCGTCTGCGTTCTCGTAGGTCCGAACTCCAGAGTCCCAGAAGATTCTCATCTTTGTGAACGGCGTCTGGAATCTGATGCCTTTCTGCTTCAAGACTGCTTTTAATGGGCCATATGCTTTACGTTTTTCTATGACCTCCGAAGCATAATCATGATCAAAGTAAAGGCGCTTGCCCTCCATCTCCACTTTCTGTTCCCAGGCTTTCCTTAGAACCATTTCTTTTATATCGAATTGCAGGAAATTCACAATTATAGATCTCGGGGCCGCGTTGGGAGGCGGTCTGGGGGCCAGAGCTCGGTGTGCCCGCTGAATCCGTAGTTCACTTCCATCTGGTAGCTTCAGCTGCTTGATCAGCAGGTCGGTGACAAACTCGGAGACCGATCTACCTTCTTTACCTTCCGGGACTCCATAGATGCGAAGATTATTTCTCCGGCTTCGGCTCTCCAAATCCACAAGTTTGTCGTTCATAGCTCTGTTCCTTTGTAATGTCTCAAGCAGCGCGTCTTTCATTTCCAAGCAGGCAGCCTCCAGGTCAGCTATCCGGGTCTGCGCCTCGGTGATGCTGCCCTTCTGGTTCTGCAGCTCGCGCATCATTTCCTCCCTGAATCTGTTGAAATCTTCCTTCATTGTTGCCTTTACATCTTCTTTGAGTTTTTCTATATCTTGCTTCATCTCGTTTTTAAACTCTTTTAAGTCTTCAGAAAGCGTCTTGATGCTCTCCAGTAAGGCGTGTTGTTGTAAGCTAACGCTAGCTTTCCTCGGGTAGCATTAGCCTCGTCCTCACTACCGTCTCCCGACTGTTCGCCAATATCTTGTGTTTTAGACGGTTTCTTTTCGGTCTTGTTAATTTTCGGCATCTTCCCCCTTTAAGTGGTTTAAGTTGAAGTTTTGATAATTAATCTGAGTTAGGCAAGGGGGAAGTTTTAATTACCGACATGGAGGAGCCTGTTTCTACGTGGCCATCTTGTTGCAGCGCTGACCCGGAAGTCCCAGTTTTTAGTTAATTTTTAACATTTGATTAACCAGTTTAATAAATTAATATATTATTTACAGTAGTTAAAAAGGTTTTAAAACTTGAATTAGATGACTGACATCTTACAATATTTGCTCATGATCAAATAAAAATGGAAAATTACAAACATCTCTGTTAATTCATATAAATTCAAAAAAGGAAATATGAAGGGAAAATTAATTTATCTATCTATTGTGTGTTTTGCTAGATGTGTGCCTGTATGGTGGAAGTGCGACGGCCAATCGGATTGCGGCGATGGTTCAGACGAACCTCAGACGTGTCCACACCGGTACTGTCCCATCGGCCAGTTCCAGTGTTGGGACGGGAACTGCACCTTCCCCGGTTTCCTCTGCGACGGACACCCAGACTGTCCCGACAGCTCAGATGAGGACGCTGCCCTCTGCAGTATGGGAGTTTCATAAACCTGAAAACATTAAACATATCAGTTAATCAAATCTGGTCAGATTCTCAGTGGAAGTGGGTTCGTGTCGGGTTTCGTGTTCTCGTAGGCGACCATCGATGCGAGGTGAACCAGTTCCAGTGTAAAAACAAGAAGTGCATCCCTGTGTCCTGGCACTGCGACGGCGTCACCGACTGCACTGACGGCAGCGACGAGGACGCAGAGACTTGTGCTCAGAAGACCTGCCGACCTGGAGAGTTCAAGTGCGCCAACGGCCTCTGCCTACCTTCGAGCTACGTGTGTGACGCCCAGGACGACTGCGGAGACGGATCAGACGAGCCGTTTGAAACCTGCAGTAAGAATCAGAACGGATCCGGTGGAGGTCTGGTGTTACTGGAGCGTCTTACAGTTTCAGATCTCACCTTTCTGCCTCTTCTCAGTGGGCCCAGAATACAAGTGCGATGAAGACACAGAGTTTTCCTGCAAGACAAACTACCGCTGCGTTCCTCAGTGGGCCCGCTGCGACGGCACAAACGACTGCCTGGACAACAGCGACGAGCAAGGCTGCGGTCAGTTCTTACCTGTCACATCCACATCTGATCTTCTTGTCCTTCGATATTCTTTTGTTACTTTAGAAGAGTTTTCTGCCTGAATGCAAACAATAAGCCAAGAGTTTATTAACTTTGATACCAAACTGCAATCATTGTACACTGACCATGTGTTGAAAATCGCCCAAACAGAGGAGCTGACCTGCGACCCTCTGGGAGATTTCCGCTGTGACAACCACCGCTGTGTTCCCATACGATGGAAGTGTGACGGCGCCAACGACTGCGGCGATGGATCGGATGAGAGAAACTGCGGTAACTCTTTGATTCTTTATGCCTTAACTCAGTCGTTGTTGAAACTTAATATTACATGCATGTTTTTATTGCTTTATAGATTTAGCTATTTTTTAATCTAATAATGTACTTTGTTCATTTATTCTCCCTTCCTTTTAAGTTTCATATCAGATGAACCAGCTGCTTTCATGCTGTAGATAAATGTTTCTGTGTGATTTTTGTATTTTTTCTCAGAGCCAAGGTCTTGCACTGAAAGCGAATTTAGATGTGACAATGCTCAATGCATCCCTGGAACCTGGCAGTGCGACCATGACAACGACTGCGGAGACAACTCGGATGAACGAGACTGCGGTGAGTGTGCAGTGCATTTAAAACCCACTTTGCTTTTCTTTTGCAGCTCTACGTTTATCAGCGTTCCTGCACAGAAGTAGAAAGTGTTACGTTTGCTTTTGATACTTTCTAGGTCTGGAATCACTGAGTACTGAAAATGTTTCTTTCCAGACTTTATTCTTTATTCTAGAAGTAAAAAAATAATCATTTTTATTTATATAACCTGCATTGTTTATATATGTGTCTTGAATTTTCCATTTTCTATTTTTTCAGTTTCTGACTTATATTTTTGCTGTTTTGGGGCTTTAGACAACTTTTAGTCTGAGATCTTGACCTGTTTGTCTTAAATTTCTTCCACATCAGTGACCAATGAAACTGCTACTTTTTAAAATTTGAACAAAAAGAAACATAATCCAGTCCAAATTTGGCAAATCTAATAATAATGATTATTATTATTATTATCCTTTTATCATTTCAAGGACAGTTTCAGTCTGACGCCATGATTTGTAGAGCAGATGAAGCATTTTCAGGGAAAATCAGATCTCCCTAAAGTAATAACAGTAATAATAAAAGAAATTATTTGACTCTGGAAAATAATTCAGGAAGTTTGAAACAGAGGACACTTGGAGACATTGATTTGTGCTTTTCTCTCCTTCAGAGCTGCTGACGTGTCGCCCGGGTTTCTTCCAGTGCGACTCGGGTCACTGCATCCCTGAGGCGCTGCTGTGTGACGGCCGGGCCGACTGTCTGGATTTATCTGACGAGACCAGCTGTCGTAAGTAAACACAAAAACTAACAAAACCTTCCCAGGTATTTTTTACAAAAATAGACATGGTATTCTAGCTTAATGGTTTCCAAAATGATCACGTAACACAAAGGTTTGCAACTTTAGGATTAAAATAAACATGAATCCTTTCCAGAATACTTCCTTAAATGACTGAAAACTTGATTTTCACTGGGATGTGAAATTAAGCTTTGTAGCTAATCCTTAAACAAGTTTAAAAAAAGTCTTTCTTCACTTACATGCAACAGAAATGTATTGAAGTGATGCACTGGAGTTTATTCGTCTTGTTCAACTTCATTTTGAGAAATGTTTTTGTTAAAAATAATTCGGTTTATGCATCATTACTTTTTTTGCAGCTATGTGATTCTCTGATTCTTCCGACTTTTCTAGCAACTCGTTACCCAGGAGGCCGTTGGTGTCCTCCTAACCAGTTCCAGTGCGCGAACCGGCTGTGTGTGAGTCCGACCTGGGTGTGTGACGGCACCGACGACTGTGGCGATCGCTCCGACGAAGTTCTCAGTCTTTGCTGTGAGAAAAGTTTACATTTTTATGCTAATAATATTCCGTTAAAAGTTTTATTTTAACTTTTTTTTTTTATCTTAATTGCCATATTACATTTTAAGGTCAAATGGCGTCATAGTTTATAGCCTGGAAACCAAAAGCGTCCAAAATTAGCAACATTAAATAAATCTCAGGCAGCTTTTTTGTTCTCTTTTAAAGCAGATTTGTAATTTTAAAACATAAAAGTTTCTGGTGAGAATATCTTGATGTACATACATAAACACAAAAAAGCTCAAAATAACAAGCTGTTTTTGAGCTAAGCTAAATTAACAATAAATCCTAAATCAATAGTTTAACTTCCCTTAGAACCACAGTATGTGACATCTTGCGGCAAGAAAACTAACTATAGACTTTCACTGTGCTATCGTTTGAGTTGGGACTTTAAAACAACATTTTTAAGATCTACTTTCTGTGAAACCATCACAAGTTAAACTGATTTCCTGGAGAACAATAACTACTTTATGGTGGCTAAAGTAAAGTCTGCAGGTGAGACAGTTGTTGAGGGAAATTGGAGTTTCTCAGGCTGGTCAGGGCTGGAATAAAAGCTAAATGCTGCCAGAACTGAGTGTTTTTTAGGATGCAATATTGACAGAAGAGCTTTTAAATCCATATCTAGGTAGCTGGTTTGTTAGGTCTCAAAGCGTCCAACTCACTGAACAAGTTGTCATTAAAATCTTTACCTTAATCAATTCACGTTAAGGCATTTTCAACATGTTCATCCATTTCTTTAACATACATTTGAACTTCACACATGGAATTTAATATATTATGAGCTACAAGCCTTGATGCATCTAAAAGAAAACTTAATTAATTTTTTTTATTATTTTTAAAATCATATTTGTTTTTAATCAGTGAACATCACCTGTGAGATGCCGTCCAGGTTCCGCTGTGCCAATGGCTACTGCGTCTACAGAGGCCTGCTGTGCAACATGAAGGACGACTGCGGAGACGGCAGTGATGAAGACGAAGACCTCTGTATGATATACACACACACATTTTATCTGCATCTATAAACCACAACACCACATCCACAGCAAACATGTAGACAAATCCACATCTGCAAGCTACAAATCAGGCTAAGTGCAGAACTGTTGTTGTGCATTTGTTTTGTCTTATAAATGTAGCCATAACCAGATTTATAATAAGTTTCTGAGATTGCCAAGCATTAGTCTAAACCCCTCTAATGCGCCGACCTTTGCTGAACCGAGGTCAGTGAAACGGGAAATCCCGATGTAAAGCCAGTGACCCCAGAGGTCACAACGCCTCCGGCTTCCAGATGACAAGAAAGTAGTTCACTTCATGAAAATGTTGCACAATCGGCTTATACATCCATCAAATTATTCTTAGAGAA
The DNA here is from genome assembly GCA_033032245.1 of Poecilia picta. Classification (NCBI taxonomy): domain Eukaryota; kingdom Metazoa; phylum Chordata; class Actinopteri; order Cyprinodontiformes; family Poeciliidae; genus Poecilia; species Poecilia picta. Next base: position 21,684,443 of record CM065371.1, read on the forward strand.
GATTATATTGTTAGGAGCAGCGTAGACATTCCCACTGGCTTGTTCACGAAAAATAAATTGATTGTTGGTCATATCATGTTACAGCATGCAGCCATTTTTTCTGCGGACCATCTTAGTGTTTGATATGATAGTGTGTTTGGAAAAAATGTGACCTCTAGGTCTCTTTAATGAATAGTTGTGCGTCTTTGACAGGCCGTGAACCCACCCTGGCCCCCTGCACCCTGGAACAGTTTAAATGTACCAACGGACACTGTGTGGCCCTGCCTTACGTCTGTGACCACAACGACAACTGTGGGGACCGGACAGATGAAATAGGCTGCAGTGAGTAACACCAACATTTATTAACCTTATGGAAAACATATCTGAGTTATTCTATGTCTATTGTTAAGAAAAATGAGAAAAACATTTGACACGTATTCACCAAAAGTTTCAGATTAAACATATTTGGGGTTTAATACTACAGAGGTATATTAGACTTACTGCCTGCCATTTTTCATCATTATTAAGGAATTATTGACTTAAAACAAGCTCACATGTCTTGCTGAGAAGTTACTTATAAGTTAGTTTTCTCATATTTCAAGTGTACACAGATATTTGCACTAGGAACTAGACAAGAATACTTGATAATATTCTGTGTTTTTGCAGCAAAAATATTTAATCTAAAATTATCTAAAAAATATTTGACATTAAAATGTTGCAGTTTTGAGCTGCAACTTTCCGTTTAACTCGCTTTAGTTGTTACCTCTGTCAATCTTGAGTTAAGTAAGAGGTTAAAGCAAGTTAGATTATTTTTCTAACTGATGTATAAATCTTAAAAAAAGGTTTTGAAATGTTTTGAAGTGTTTTTATGAAAAAGCTGCAAACCCTTGAAGCTAGGTAGTAGTGTTTTTGATATTTTCATAAAAATCAAAATTCTTCTTGTTCTTTTTCCATATTTTTCTGGAGTTCTTTAACAATATTTTGTTTGTTTGTCTCCACAAACTCTGAATACAGATTTCGGCCACGATCGGATCTGTGATGAGAATCTCTGCCAACAGATTTGCACCAACCTGAACGGTACCGGCTTTATCTGCTCCTGCAGGACTGGATATAAGGTGGACCCCGACAGCACCTACAGCTGCCTCGGTAAACACATTCCCAACCCAAACAGGTCCAAACCCACTCGTTCTCTCAGAACCTGACAGTTTTCTCTCTCTGGCAGACATCGATGAGTGTCAAGAGTACGGTACCTGTCCTCAGCTGTGTAAGAACACCAAAGGGAGCTACGACTGCGATTGTTCATCTGGCTACAGAAAAGTGGGTGATGGAAAGATGTGTGAGGCTGAAGGTGAGAGCAATCTTTTATGGGCCTGAAGCAAATTAAGGGGTGGTGAAAAATCGAGGGACCTTTCACCGTGGTAAATATGTGCTGAAACACGAAACGTGTGCTTCTCCCTCAGGAGCCGCTCCTCTGCTGCTGCTGCCGGAGAGCGTTCGGATCCGGAGGTTCAACCTGCAGGCAGAAACTTACCACGACTTCCTCCAAGAGGAGGAGCGCATCATGGCTCTGGACTACGACTGGGACCACAACAACACTGGATTCAGTAAGACGCTTGTGCAAAATTCACATTTTGCATGTTATTATACCACCATTTAGATCTCAACTGCTTCTAAAACTACCCAGACTTAGTGTTTTTTCATTTCTGGAAAATGAGCCATTTAAAAAAAAAAATCCCGATTGTTGGGCCACAATTAACAGACACCCAGCAACCCCAGCCTAGCCTTACCCCTCTAGAAACCCAAGCAGAGCTCCAGTATATGTGATCAGTTTGTTTTACCACTGTATGTACAATGGCTGCTGGAAAACACAAGTGTTTTATTGTTGACTTACCGTTCAAAAGCCACTTGCTGCATTCTTGTTGGTTGTGCAGGAGGCTCCACTTTTGCTAATCAAAGATATACGGTTATGTAGTTTTGCATCTGTTTGCAGCATTTTTTAGGTGCAAGTGTAAACTTTGATTTGTGGCCAGCTGCACCTTATATCAGTGGTCCCCAACCCCAACCGCGGACCGGTACCCAATTGGTACCGGTCCGCGGCGCAATAAATAATTAAATATTTCTGTTTTACGTATTATTTGAGTCTGGAGCATCTTTTATTTTGAAAATACTGTAACCGGATTCTCTTGGTTACTTGTGCGCCAACATTGAGCCACAAGCAGCAAAGGGGAAAAAGAGACACATCACGGCCCGGCAGGTGAGTCCTACGTTACAATCCGCTCTGCGTAACGGCTTCTGCCTTAGCACACCCCCCCATCCCCCGGTCCGCCGAATAATTTCAGAGTCTCAACCGGTCCACGGCACAAAAAAGGTTGGGGACCACTGCCTTATATGGATTAGGATATAAAGTGACAAGAGGCCCTAAAACAACTCAAATAAACATAAATGTATCACCTTTATCTCACGATCTAAGAATGATTTCGTGCAAAAACTGTAATGAACTTGTTTTATATACATCGTAGACCTATCCTAACTTATTCAAGGAAGTCACATTTATGCTGTAAGTTTTACATTTAGTTTATTATCCTTTTAGGCATGGTGTACTTCACCGTTGCTGGTAAGGACGCTGAGCCTGGTGCCATTAAGAGAGCGTATATACCTTCAGTGGACGATGGCAGTAATAACATTGCTGCTGCTGTTGACCTCGGTATCAAATACATCACAACACCAGACGGCATCGCTGTGGACTGGGTGGGCAGGTGAGGTATTTGATTTCTGTATAAGCTCGATATTAGAATGTCCTCTAATGAGAAGTTGGTATTTTTTCTTCCTAGAAACCTTTACTGGGCAGATTCCAGGCTGAAAAGATTGGAAGTGGCCATGTTGGATGGACGCTACAGGAAGCATCTTGTGAAGACTGATTTGGGTTATCCATCTGCCGTGGCGGTCAACCCTCGGCTCGGGTAAGGCAGAAAAAGATTTAGTTGCGGCTGACAGAAATAAAACAAGCCTGTAATAATTGCTTTTCTAACTCCTGCTGCAGAATGCTGTACTGGGCAGACCGAGGAGACGTGGCTAAGATCGAGTGTTCGTGGTTAGACGGGCAGGAGAGAAAGGTTCTAGTAGCCGACGGCCTGGGTTGGCCCACCGGCCTGGCCATCGACTTCACCAACGGAGACAGAATTTACTGGTCGGACTCCAAGGAAAGCCACATCGAGTCTATTCTGCCTTCAGGAGAGCAACGCAGAACAGCGGTTTATATAGGTCAGAAACAGGAAGTGGGTCTTAAAAGGCTCAGTCTGTACAATAAATATGACCCAGTAATTAAATAATGGCTATTTAATTTCAGTAATTAAATAATGGCTATTTAATTACTGAAAAAATGGCTTTTTTCTTGCTGCTTCTTCTTGAAAGCCTTTGTGGAATGTTAAACTAACAGACTAGAAATAAACACTGCAAAAACACTAAATCTTACCAAGTATTTTTGATGTAGTTTCTAGTTCAAATATCTTGAAATAAGACCAAACTAGTTTTAAGTCAGTGATTCCTTAATATTGATTAGAAGTACTGGTCCCACTGACACATTATTTGAATAATCTGCCGGTAGAACTAGTACTTTTTTATCAATCCTAAGGAATTATTAGCATAAAACAAGCTCCTATATTTTGCTGAAAAGTTACATAAGGCCATGTGGCTGTTTGATTCTCTCTTTTCCTTGAAATCTACTGTCACATGTTGGACTCTATTAAGTAATTAGTCGACATTTTATGACGATTGGGTGTATTTTATTTGGAGGTGAACCAGGGTAAACACCAATGCATGCCACACATTTTAGATTGGTACTTGTAGAAAAGATTGACAACCAAAAAGATAGTTTTTTCCTCTCCCAGCATAACTGTGCACTATTTCATATTGGTTTATCAAATAAAGACATTAAAGTTTGATTGTCCAGTGGGGTTATGTGGAAAATATCAAGATCTGCTGCATTTACACGCCTGAAGCTATAAAAAAAATCAAGCTTTCTGTTTTGTTTTTTGATGCGTAGATGTGAGAAACCCCTTCAGCGTGTGCGTGTTTGAGGACCACGTTTACTGGAGCACTCAGGAGAAAGGCGAGGTTTTCCGGCAGAACAAGTTTGGCCAAGGAGACAAAGTGAAACTGTTGACTGCTGGACCCTGGCTGACCCAGATCTCTGTGTACCAGCAGCAGAGATACAACTCCATGGCCAGTAAGACCAGCGCTCACATCGCATGTTCAAGAACATTATGAAGAGAATGTGATAGTATGGCCCTTATTTTCCACTCTTTCCATTTCATTCCACCTTCTTTTTCTTTCTTTTCGCACATGCAGTAAAGAATCCATGCAAAGGAATCTGCAGTCATCTGTGCTTGCTCCGGCCGGGAGGCTACACCTGCGCCTGTCCTGAGGGCACCAACTTCGTCACTGGCAGCAACACTGAATGCGATGCCGGTAAGAAACAAAACTTTTTAGCTTCACTTGTGTTGTAAGAGCAGAAGGAGATGAATTTGTGCAGATACAGAGAAAACTCACTCAGTGTTTCTGTCATCGCTCAGGTTTTGATCCGCCGCCCACCATGCCTCCACCATGCCAGTGTCAAAATGGAGGCACGTGCTACTTTGACGACAACAAGGCTCTCTGCATGTAAGCGTTTGGGTTCTGTTTCACTGCATTAATCTGTGTTAAAAATGGAGAAATTATTGCAGCGCCGTGATTGCACACATTAAAAAAAGATGAAAAATCCAACCTTGTTCAGACTGTTTAGGAACTTTTTATTTCTAACAAATGACTTCCTGTTTCATGGGGTCTTTGTATGATGTGACAGATATACACTTTCTTTTGCTCCTCCTTTAAAAAAGTCAGACAGAGGCCGCAGGGAAATAGCTACTTTCTTAAATGAAGTCAGATAGATGATTGAAATTTAAAAAAAAATTAAACTGTGACAAAAAATTTATCGTAAAAATATCAAAATCTTAGTTCTGAGATTATGAATGCCAATAAGTTGAATATTTGTTCAGAATATAAACAATGTGTCTTTAATGTTTGCTTTTACTCCACAGATGTCCTTCTGGGTGGAAGGGTGACTACTGCCAGACCAGCGTTCACAATGTGGTTGCATCCTCAGGTATGTTTTTATTTCCGTAGAAATAACAGCGTAAAATAAAAATAACCTGAATATTAATATCAAAAAGTCTCATCTTGTGCCTCTTCCTTGACAGTTGGAATAGCCATCGGGGTGACGGTGCTGATTGTGGCCCTGCTGGTGGCTCTGGTTTACTGCTGCAGGAAGAAGCCCAACATCATGGGGAGGCTGCAGGGCAGCTTGCCCAGCATGCCCAGCATGCCCAGTATCCCTAAGTTCTCAGGTCTAAGGTAAGCTGTTGCTGTCATATATTCAATTCTAACAGAAAGATGAACATGAGATAAATATTACAACATATTTTGGAGGCTAAACCTGATTTATATTCTACTTTTTAAAGGCAGTTTCTATAGTTTTAGTGCATTTGACTGTGTCAGCATTTTGACACGTTGTGTTTTTGTTGACGATTTTTAGGAACGGATTCACCCAAAATGGACCAAAAACAGAAGAGAATGAATCGAGGCAGAACGGAGACACAGTCAGTAATAGTTATCTTTATTACCTGTCACCTTCTTCTTGTGTTAATTAGATTTTTCCGCACCGTTTTAACCTCCGGCTGGTCAACGGTGTAAATAAACGGCTGTATTTTCCGCCCGGGCTCAGGTTCCCTCCATCTCGGTGCTGATGGCTGACGCGGAGGGGAAGAGCTTCGAGAACCCGGCGTATGTAGCTGAAGGGCAGCCTGGCTCCACCAGCAGGGCGACGCCCACATCCACTCCTGTTCAGACACAAAAGGTCATTAAACACACGCACAGCTGTTCGCATCCACTTTGGATTCATTCCACTCACTTCTTATCCTTCTAGATATGTTGTTAAATGTTTTCTGTCTGATGCCATTTTCTCATGTTTTTTTATTTATGGAAATATGTTTAAAAGGCATTTATTCTCATGACATTGTAAACAAATGCAGCATAAAAGTTGATGAGCCTAATTTATTCTTCCTCAGGAGAACATTGTTAACCCCTTGTATGTGGAGGGAGGTCACCTCACGACAAGTTCAGCTCCATCTGCCATTTCTAAGGTCAGCTTATTAACCAATTGAAACAATAAATTAGTTTTATTGTGATAGATATTGTGATCTAGCTATATATCTCCATCTGTCTCTATTTATTCGTGTTTCTGGACCTCTTGTTTCTGAGCTCAGCATCAGGCATTAAGTCTTCCTGCCTGTGTTATTTCTCAGGCGGCTGCCGGGACATTTGAAGAGGATGTGGATGTTGCATCGAGTTACCGGGTAGCCATGGAGGTATGCATCAAAATTTAGGACAAAAGGTTCGCAATCCGATGAATGTCTCCGTAAAACCTTTGTCTGATTGAAACATAATTCCTGTTTTCAACAGCAAATCAAAGCCACTCAGGAGGAAGGTTCTGTCGTGAATCCTATCTATGAGGTGAGCAAAAACTCACGATGCCATGAAGTCTCATGTTGTATTTGAAGTAAATACAGTATATACCTAATATAGCAATGCCATGTGATAGAGATGTGTAGAAAGCCTTATACTTCTTGTGTTCTCAGACTGTTTTTATAAAATTAGGATTCCAAAACTACAATAGCACCAGAAAACATCTTTTTTTTTGGTCCTACAATCACAAATGTTAACAAAAAATTATTACTCAACACTCAACCAGCTTTGGTCTGCCAAGACTAAGAGTGAACTTTCCCCACAACAAACACTCCAGGTGGGACTGACGTCAGAAGATAAATTTTAAAAAACGTCCTCATTCCCTCTTTTAAGTACAGTGGGAGATCTGTGACGCTGTTGGCCTGTTGCTCTTCTAAATGCCCTAATATTCTTGTCAGAATTTATAGCATCAACAACTCACAAATACTCTCACAGGTACATCCAAACAACAGGATCCTGACATGAAAAAGAAAAACTTACAAAAAAATAAAAACAGTAAAAGCAAAAAAAGAGGCAAACAAAGAGGCAGATGTTCTTGAAAAACTAGTTTAGTTGTCTTTGTTCTTAAAAACTACAAAGACTCTTTAAATGAAGAGTCAGAAATGTTTTTTAGGTGCAAAATTTATCTCCCTAGAAAATTTTTGTTTCAGGATAAAAACCTGGAGACCCTTGTGGAGAGAAAGACTCATTATTTTATAAAGTTTTAACAGAAAGATAATCCTGTATGTACTCAAATTAGAGGCTTTATTTATTTTTATTTTTTTTACACATCTTCTCAGCGTTAGTGACTTGAACTTGGATGGAAACTAATTCATTTTGCTGCATTTCTATACAACATTTTGATGTTCTTGCAGGAAAACGAAGATGAGTCTGCTTCTGATTCCGACGTTTGAGACGACCGCCGCGCTCCTGGACGGGAGACAAACCCACCTGAAATAATAACTTGGACTCAACTAAATTTATCTAGAAACCTTGTAAAAGAGAAAGCACAGTGTTCTGTGACACCTTTAGATGTAACTTAACTTCAGTGAAGGTATTTGTATGAAAATCATCTGGAATATGTGATTTGTTATGACTAGAATCCGGTTGGTTTAGTTCAGTGAATATTGTAAATCAAACCTTTAAAACATTCTTGATTAAGAATTTGTGTCTTTTATAAATTTTAATTCCGTGAAGCATCTTTTACTAAACTTGTATCATTAAATTGTGTCTGTCGCTGGTATTATTCTTTGATCTTTCAGTCTAATCACAAGAAGAGGCTCTCCCTGCGTTATCCCTTTTGATCACAGATAAAACTCTGATCTCCATCTTCTGCGTCTGACCCACTGAGCGACTGCGAAACGCTTTGTCATCCTCTATTTAATCCAGTGATCGCAGAGCAACCGCAACACTTCTGTGTGCCTTTTCTCACACACTCCAGTGTGTCTGCACACATTAGGGCCGCGCCAGCCGAATGAGCAGAGGCACCACAGACAAGTGAACAAGGCAGATAAGAGAGAGGGGCTGGGAAGGGTGGTGGGAGCCGTGTTTTTGTGCCTCGTGATGATTCACAGTCCACGTTTCCAACCTGCTGGTTTCCCCCAGAGAGCGAGCTGCACTCAGAGAGACGGAGAGGTGGAGGGAGGGGGGATGGAGGGAGAGACCCACACCAAAGAGGCATGCAGCTCACAGCATGTGTGCACACAGTGCTGCCTTCGGGGACTGTGGGAACATTACCTCATGCATGAATTGTCCAGTTATACCAGAATGGATTTTAGAAAGCCAAGGAATTCCCTTATTTAAAAACTAGAGTTGGAACATGTCAGTTTTCGTCTTACTGACAGAAAAATCAACGTTTTTGGACATCCAACTGGATGTAAACTTTCTGCATTTGCTGGTTTTATGGAATGACATTGATGGTTTCTGTTTTTCAAGAAACAAAAACAGCCATGCTACGTTCCTACACAACGAAAGTAAATTCCTTCTACTTTGCAATTGTACGCTCACTTTATCATTCACATTAACAAATGTATTTATATATTACAACACAGATTCTGAAAATAATAAATAATATACCTATAAATAAACAGGATGTATTTGGATAAAAAAAACACCCACCTCTTCCACAGGACAACCTGACATCGGGGATCCCGATCTTACAGTCACACGTTTATAACAATGACGGAGTTTTCAAAGGTGTTACAGGAACAACCTGAAAAACACAAAAACTACATTTTGTGTAATTAAAACAAAAAAGAAGTACAACCGAGTCATAATTCCAACAAATTATGATCTATAAACTAGGAATGCACTGATTGCAGTTTTCTGGCCGATCACTGATTACCGTTCTTTAAAAAGCCTGACCTGCTGATTCCGATTGTTTTTGTCTGAAACGTTGCTAAATATACTAAGAAAGTCAGTGTACCCCTACTATGAACACATCCGCACTACCATGCAAGTACTTTAATGCATTTTTTTTTTACTTAATTTAAAATCATACAAAGGTTTGGGGCATATGTCTGGATACACAGATGCGGATAACCTTATTTTGTGTGCATGTTAAGTGTTTTTATCCCAATAAAGTTCATAGAAATCCTAAGCGGTTGCTCAAATCTCAGATTGGATTGGAAATTATTAGCAACCATAAAAATCCAGATTTGTGCATCCCAATGAAAATAGATAGTAATATTCACTTTGTTCTTTTTTTGAACATTCAAACTATAATATAGACAGAGAAGAATATATTGTCCATCCAACCAACTCATCCACCATCCTGTTAGCACAAGATCTAAAATAAATAAAAACACATTTCTTCTGACTTGCTAATCACCGATGATTTGGGTGTGATCATGGTAACCAAACCTCTACAAAACAACAGATATTGCTCAGGATATTGCTTATGTCACATACAGGAAAGAGATCAACTGTGCACATCTTTTTGTCACCTATAAGGATTTCAGTAAAAAAAAAATTTACGAAACAATACATCGGAATTACCACAGATGGATTTCTACTCACTTATTTTTACGAAAACAGTCATTATACAGAGAGAAGCCGCTAAAGAAAAAAAAAAACCCCGTGAGACTGGAATTTACGAGGCGTCCCCGAAGGCAGCAGGAGGAGAGCCGAGACGAGGCGAGAGCGAAGGGGCGTCGGGGGGAAAAGGCGGCTCGTTCAGACAGACAGGAAGGAGCGGGGAAATAAAACCCAATGTATGTCACTCAGCTGCGGACCAGACAGACACAACCTGAGAATAAAGAAAGAAATAAACAAAACAAAAGGTTGGTTTGAATTTACAGCTGCCGGGCTGTCGAGTGGAAACAAAGACAGACGGAGAGGACCGCACGCTGAGAGGAGCCTCAACAAGGTAAGGATGCTTTCAATATGCGCTCACTTACCTCCGCACGCTTTTTAGCCTTTATTTATTAGTCTGAGACTGAATGAGCGGGAGTCTGAGACTAAACAGCGCTGAAAGAATGTGGGTTTAAAAAAAAAAAAAAAAAGCTTTGAGAAACTCTTAAATGTTGTAGGTTTGACAGCACATGTATGAAGGGAAAACGTGTGTGGCTGACTGGACTGCATGTAAATGAGGGGTGTGGACAACTACCTGGGGTTGACTGGTACCCAGCTCCAGTCCATCTCAGCTGGACTATCAAAAGTAATTTTATGGCTTTATTTGCTCTTTGTAGGCAAATAAAGAGATTTGTTGAGGGAATTAAAGAAATTAGTGACTTTAATTAGCAGCAAGTGGACACACAGAAGTCCTAAAGGCATTTTTAGGATTCTGTAACTGTGTTGGGAATAATAAAAATAATATAATCTTTATCCTAGTGGAAATACTTTATATCTGAAGCATGATATTTTGGTGAGCACATATTTTGCAATCGGTGTAAGTAAAGTAAACAAATGCTTTAATGCAAAGATGAGAACTTTTTTTTTTACCTTTTGGTAGTGATAAATTGCACATGGGGTTCCACAAGGTGCCATTCTGGAGTCACTTCCATTCAATATATGTTTGCTCCTCCTATTTCATATCGCAGAGCCGAATAATGTCTTAAATCAGACCTAAAAACACTTTTGGTTACTGTAGCCTTTCAGCTCAAATATTAGGTCAGTTCATTTTTATTATATCTTAGCAAGTTAGTTGATTGTTTTAAATTTGGATTTTGTTTTTTTTACTTTTTTAGTTCTTATTTTACTGCTTGTTTTTTATGCAATTTTCCTTATCTTTCGTTCCTTTGTTTTTATTTAAAATTCTTAGCATACCCTGTTTATGAATGCTGCTACAGGTAAACTTCCCTTGTCTAAAATATTCATAACATCAGCAAATAGCAGAATACAGAAAAAACTAGACTGATTGAGGCCCCACGTAGTCATTTATTGGACAAAATCAATAGACAAAAAAAGCCACAAATATACATATAACACACACAAAAGCATGTTAAAATAGCAGAGTAAAACAAAGCAACAAGTTGCCAAATACTGAAGATTAACATAAAAAAATGACTAAGACATAAAATGATGCAACAATTGTTGAAAGGGGCAAATGGACATATAAACCTCTTAAAATATTATCAAATTAGTTTTAAAAAAACATAAACATCTTGCATTGATGTATGATTTGGGCAAAGATTAATTCTAACAAATCGTAAAATCTTACAAATAAAGCTCTTTATTTGAGACTTATAGCCTTGTATCCCATCAGTCTGTGTCGTCTTCTAGCTTTTCACTGGCTATTGTTACTGTATTATTGCCACTTTCCCATCATCCTTGAATCAAACATTTTCTGCATCGACTTCTGTATAAAATTTCTTCCCTGCTGTGAAAGATAAAAAGATTCTGCCTTCAGGTTTTTGGATTCTTTTGTGAGATAGACTCTGAAACCTCAGGGTCCGTCCCTCAGACACAAAGGCAGCAGATTTTATTCCAGCAGCAAGCGCTCAGGCCGGCCTGATCCTCCATCCGGCTGCTTCTCAAATGGGGGCGTGCTGAAGGTGTTTTCAAGTGATTTTCTTATAAGCTTCTTAAGAGCCGTCTGCCTCCTGACCTCCTCTGCACAAACATTTCAGTTTCTGTCTGGTGTTTTATCTAAGCGGTCTCAAAATCTCGCATAAGCCTTAGGATATCGAAATAACAATGCAGGTTATTGCTTCACATTTGGGCTTGGTTTCGGATCTTGTAAGGTTACATTTAGTTAGAAATTTACAATAATTTGGAAAGAGAAGCTTGATTTTGCTAGTTGCTAGATAGAAATGCATTTCTTTTTAGATTACATATCAAAAAGAAGGTCTGGGGTCAAATCCGGCCCACTGTAGCTTTTTAAGTGTCTCTTTAGACTCCAAACTTAGGCATAAGTTAACAAGATAACAGTTGTGTGCTTAAATATTGTTTTATTAATCAAATCAAAGTGACTGTTTACTTGAAGCAGTGGTCATTGCTTCCAGTTTTACTACGATGTGGAAATTCGCACAAAATCAACAAATTGCGGCATTTTTTGTGGTAATTCATAATTGGTAGTTTACTGAAAATTTTCCAAAAATATTGGTTTGAAGTGATGCCAACTCCCACCCGTAGGTGGCAGCATATTTTACTCCTCCACTTCTGCCTCGTCTTTACTTATGTCAAGTTCTAGTCTGTGATCGATTTTTTTTTTTTTGCGAGTAACAAAAAGTTACATTTAATGTCATTCATAAGTGGAAATATTGCAAAGGTCCTTGGTAATATTTTTAAATTAGCAATTTATTGCAAAACATTACAAAATAAAATGAAATCCTGGAGGGACTGATCGATATGAAAACGAACTTATCAAATGCAGAGACGGTTCTAACCTTTTATCAGGTTTATCGATACATTTCGGCAGAACCGGCCAGACCATACCGTACCATACCAACTTTATTTATAAAGCACTTTAAAACAACCACAGCTGATACAAAGTGCTGTACATTAAAACACAACATAACAAATTAAAAAACAAACAAACAAAAAAAACTCTTACAGTTTAAAAACAAACATACAATTTAAAACTAGATCCTGCTGCAGGCCCTCAAAGAATATTCATGATCTCAAAATGAAAACTCTATATGGGAATATAATCTGTCAAATGCAAATATGTCAGTGAATTTTGTGTGTGGCATCATAAACGGTAGCTAGGCTTCACACACACACACACACACACACACACACACACACACACACACACCACAACGCATGCAATGATGGCCAGATGGGATCTGCAGCATATTGGCGACCTGGCCTCCCCTTTGTCTTCCTCTTGGGACCCATTCAGCAGCGAATGACTCTGACAAGCAGGCGGCGTGCACGCATGTTTACGAGCGAGCAGAGAGGAGAGAGACATTTGGTTAAAATATCTGTACGCAATGTTTGGAGATTTGGCCGGTTTCTCGTTTAACAACATGTGTGATCCACATTAACGTAAGCTGATTTACCAAGTATACACTCCGCCGCATGCGGTCTGTAGTTTTTGTCTCTTTAATGATCATTTCTCTGCATCACTACTGACATTTCCTTCCTTCTACTTTAATTTCATTGAAATCTTCATTCATGCTCTCACTGTGCGCTCCGTCGTCTAAATCCTAGAGGTTAGATAAAAGCACCATATGGTCCGTGAAAACCATAAGTAACTCGGAGTTAATGAGTGAGAGAAACACCAGAATGATGCTTGAGTTAAGCTGTCGCTGACAGCTTGTCATTGGAGAGAGTCGGATTGTCGACTCTCGGGGCCAAACATAGAAAAGTCGAGGAATGTGCTAAGTAGGCAAAAGCCTGATTCTCACGGTGTAATAATGACCCCGAGCATCCAGGTGCTGCTGACACCAAAATCTCAGCCGAAAAAGCAGAATATGATATTTGCATTCAATTAAAACAGAGAATTATTCCAACTGCAACTAAAATAATGTAATATATTGAGTATTCTTCATAATATTGCTGCAAGAACCCTTTTTGCATTACTAGAATTTTGACACAACCCTTAATTTCCTTTAAGTATTAAAATCTTTTTTGCTTTTCTCTTTATGTGCTGCAAAAAAATAGCAAGCTACTATAAGCTAGTTAGTCAGGTTATGACCAACTGTAATTTTAAAGCAGCATCCTGTGTGTTAAATGTGCTGTGACACATTTATCTTTCTCTTAACCAAGGAAAAGACGTGTGAGCCTACAAGGTCAGATCTGCAGTGCACAGCATCTTATTGTACCTTCATAGGTATTCTTGGTGGATAACTGATCCCTGTTTAGTGCCAAGTGAGAATTAAAATTGAAATTAATTCAAAGATACTTTATTAATCCCAGAGGGAAATCAATTATTTAAGGTTCATCAAAAGGTTGTTGAGAAAGAGAATTGTTCGTTTGCTTTGGGTCTGAGAACAAGCCAAGCTATAAATAGTAGTTTAAAAAATAATATCTCAAAATCATGCCAAGTCTGACAAGTTTTTATTTACTATGTTTAAATGTGTTTGTTTGTTTGTTTTAGTTTTCTGAAACAAAGACACATTTGGCTATTAAAATACATTATTTTGTCTTATTAAAGATTAAAGCTAAAGAAAAGACAGTCAGTTAAGCGGGCGATAACTATTCACTTCTTAATATCTGTGTTGTATTTAACCAGCTTTCAAAATGGAGTCAAGAATTCACATATCCCAACATTATCTGAACTGAGATTTTCTACATTTTAAGTATATTTTCTGAAACTGTAGAAAGTTTCAGTTTTATTTCCCTGCACATTCAGCTCAATGAACACATAATGAGTGAAGTTGAACTGAAGTTGTAACATGAACGCATCCAGCAGCGATAGACTGAATCAGTCTGGGAGTATTATTATCATTGATGCCTGGTTTAAGGCTCAGTCTTTGACTGAGGTTAAAGGTCATGACTCAGCTGAGCAGTTTCACACAGATGGCTTGTAATCACAGTGGTGACATAAGTCTTTCACCATACTGCATGAGGATTAGTTCAGGCACAGCTGTGCAAAATAATAGGGTTGAAAAGAAGCAGATAAAAGTTGATTTTTGTCACTTTTTGTTATAAACTGTCATAAATACCACGGTAACCACTGATATTGTTTGTTTACTTGCAGCACAATGTTCAAGTAAAATTACTACAATTGCAGCATTTAGAGAAACATTATTACAGTATAGCCACACGCCAATTTGTGCTACATTTGTGCTGGTTTGTAGAGCAAAAAAATTAATTTGAGCTGCTGTCACTTTAAGATATTAATAAAAGTTTCTGGAGGTCAGAGATCTTCTATCCATGCCTCCCACATTTATGAAATCAAATCAAACTGAGCAGCCAAAAGTTGGTTTTTGCCTCTTTTTGTTACATATACACCACTGTAACCACTGATATTGCTTATTTTCTTGCAGCACAACGTTCTAGTGATGCTTGACACCAAATTTGGTGAGCTACAATTTTCCTGCACAAACATAAGGCAAAAGTCTAATGTCAATTTTGTTTCATTAACGTAGAGGTGCTGGTTGAACCTTTGACTTGTAGACTTTCATTAATATCTTCAAAACTAACGCAGCTCTTAACCAAGAATGACAAATATTAACACTTTAGTATCGGCAGGATGATGAGTGATGGTATCATTCGAGGCTAAATTAGCCGGTTTTATTTGACCTCAGTTCTTCCAGGGCAGCAGTTTGAGATTAGCTTCATGCCTCAGTAAAAAGCAGGTAATAATTACAGCAAAGCTTCAGCATGAATGAATCCATTGATCACCGTCAGAAGGACACTGCTTTCTCCTTCATCTTACATTTAATGGCTTTTTAATTAGAAATTACAATCAGAGCTCTGCCCTCTGTAATGTCACGTGTAAAAAGGTTTTAGTTGTCAGAGCTACAACTGTGATTTACCTTAACTGTCTGTAAAAATGTTTTGTTTTTTTCCTGTAGTTGTGTGTGACTCTCCACACAGTCAGTCAGCTTTCCTTCCTTTCCCCGCCTCGTTCTCTCCGTCTCCTCATCTTCCTTGGGTTGAAGCCATGCCCATCGTTTCTGCAAATACAGGTAGAGTGAAATCAATGTCCTTCATATTTGTTCACATGTTTGATGTGCTTACAAAAAGCCAGATTTTGTACAATAGTCATTTGTCTGTTTTTTTTTTAAAAACTGGATTGTGAAGGAATAAAACAAGGATGCTTATAATGGTATAATTATTTTTTATTTATTATTTTTATTTGCAGGGCTGCATGAGACTCTGGCCATCCTCACATCTCAGCTCCACCCTGACGCCAACCACAAGGAGGACCTGGTCTTCCTCAGAGACGTCTTCAGTGAGAAAAGCATCGGTTACCTCATGAAGGTAGAGCAGATTCTTCATATTAGACGTACAAAATCTCATCTATGAACCTTTTTCTTTGCATCTACTGTTGACAATAATGTTAAAATCCATCAATTCAACAACAAAATAAATCTGCCAACCAACAATTAATTAATAAAATCCACTACCACTCTGTTTCCATAAAGATTATTAAAAGTAGCAACTAAGTTGTTATATAATATATATCAAATTATTGAATGCAGTTATCTAATTTCTTGTAAATAATTTGTTGTTTTCACAAATATGCATTCACAATTTTTTAAAATTATTTATTATTTGCACATTTCTTTTAAACACAATATGTTTAACCTGTTTTTTAGTAACTGTGCAGTATTATTTCATTTTGTTGTAATTTTACCCCTTACTGATCTCTAATCTCTTATTCCTATTTTTTCTGTTTTTATATAAAGTTTTTACCTAAGTTTGAATCTGTGTGCTTACATTAATTAAAGTTTTAGCATTGAGTACTTCCATCATTATGTAAAACTACAGTACTTTAGATGTTACAGTTATTAACATCTGAAGTACTTTTTTTTACTTCTTAAAGAATGTGTTTACTCCCTTAAACGATATAAAATATATTGGGGTATCACTGGCATTTAAGTTTATGATTTCTTTAAAAAGAAGTTTATTAATATTCATCGTGTCTCCATTTTACTCCTTTCATCTATTTAGTTTCTCTTATTTTCCTGCAGATCCATGAGCGGTTAAAGCTGTACGAGAAGTACAGCCCCACTCCGGTGCTACACAGCGCCTCCTGTCTGGCAGAAGATGTAGGTGCAGTGAAGTTTCCCTCCAAACATTCTTTAAATTGGCCTGTTCCTTTCTCTTTGTGTGACACTAATATCTCCTGGAGTGATCTATGAGAGAAATAAGTGTGATTTTGGCTCGTTAGCTAGCAGAAGAGCTACAGAGCGGGCCGCTGCAGGATGACGAGCGAGAGCTGCTCCTTTTGCTGAACACACCTCACCTGAAGGTAGTAGATTCACATTTACTCTAAAAGTTTTTCCCTCAACTTTTCTTCAACATTGGATTTTTTTTTACATTCTTCAATTAAAAAATGCTGTTTTTATCATAAAGAGAAATTAAATGTTGTATCTCGAAAGAGTTGTGGATGGGGATTATGTGGTAGCAGTCAGTCTTGCAGCGAATCTAAAGAGGCCTCTGACTGAAGACTGTCGCTGATGTGCAAACAGCTTAGTTTCCAGGCAACAGAGATAATAATTCACAGCAGCATGTCCTGTATGACTCTTTAAAGTCTCCTTTTTTAACTCCTTTGGGATTTGGGACTAATAGTTCAGGTATTATTTGAGCTTTTGAGATGCTAATCAGCTGCTCACACTTGTAATAACAAGATCTTGTTGCTACAGTTTTGCAAAGTTTAAGAAAACAGACCAATAATCCTTCCATACGCCCAGTATCTAAAACCAAGCAAATAACTCCACACATATAACCTCAGCCAAAAAAAGTCTGAACAAAAGTTGAGAAAAAAACAAATCAGAATAAAGTAGCAGAGTTTCTCCAACGTGCTGCCTCCATGAGTGAACTCTATGTTCTTGGTTTAATTTAATGCATCTGTTTCATCTGTTGGCTCATGCAGGCGGTGCTGTCAGCTCATGACATTGTTGCCCAGAAGAAATTTGACCCGGTTCTTCCTCCGTTGCCAGAAGATTTGGACGATGACTTTGAGGAAGAGTCTGTGAAGATCGTCCGTCTGGTTAAGAACAAAGAGCCTCTGGTGAGGGTTGATTTTAAATGCTTACCTTGACCAGAGAAAACCCAAGAAAACTCCAGTTGAATGTTCATGTTTCTGTTTTTTTTTCTTTATTTTTCACAAGGGAGCAACCATTCGGAGAGACGAGGCCACCGGAGCTGTAATCGTGGCCAGAATCATGCGGGGAGGGGCAGCTGACCGCAGCGGTGAGGCCTCTGATTCGCTAAATCGTTCCGTTCTTTTAGGAAACAAATGAACATTCAGCAGGACAGAAGCAGGAAGGAGCTATATGTAAATAATCCTGAAGCTTCTATAGAAACTACAGTAATCTCTCTCTTATACGTTTTAAGTTGATATCATCAGAGCTGCTACATGTGAGGAGATTAAACTGTGCGACCCATTGAACTGTCAGCAGGCATCAAATCCTTGAGATTATGGCCACAAAATTGCATATTTCCAGATTATAAGCGACTGGCCGTCGCCATGGGGATGTTGTTGACTTGTGGCCAGTGGGAAATGGCTCCAGTCTTTTTCCGCCTGCGGTTTGAAACACGTCTGCTTTCAGGTCTGGTCCATGTAGGAGATGAGCTGCGAGAGGTTAACGGAAACCTGATCACTCACAAACGGCCTGATGAGATCAGCCAGATTCTGGTAAACAGCAAACAACTGATCAGAATGATGATGATGATGGTGGTGATGATGATGATTTTGATGGTGGTGATGATGCTGATGATGATGATGGTGGTGGAGATGATGATGATGATTTTGATGATGATGATGATGATGATTTTGATGGTGGTGGAGATGATGATAATGATGATGATGACCATGTTTCTCTGCTGCTGTCTCCTCAGTCTCAGTCTCAAGGCTCCATCACTCTGAAAATCATCCCAGCTGTTGCTGAAGAAGATCGACTGAAGGAGAGCAGAGTAAAGTTCATCCATCCATCATCATACAAACATCTGTCCAACAATCTGTTTCATCATCCATCCATCCCTCTGTCTATCCATTAATTATTCATCCTTCCTTCATTTGTTTATTTCTATCCATCCGTCCATCTTGTTCTGCAACAGAATTTATTTTTTAAACTCTTCATTGTTTTGTCCAGTGAAATAATGATAATAAGTATTTAGTAATTTTTGCTTCCTGACCTGAAGGTCTACCTGCGCGCTCTGTTTGACTACACACCTTTTGAGGACAAAGCAACGCCATGTCAAGAGGCGGGACTTCCTTTCAAGAGAGGGGACATCCTGCAGGTTGTCAGCCAGGAGGACGCCACCTGGTGGCAAGCCAAGAAAGTGGGCGACTGCAACCTGCGTGCTGCCCTCATCCCCTCCATTCAGTTTCAGGAGAGGTAACATAAAATGACTCTCTTGACATTATTGTGTGTATTGTCTCTTTTGTAACGGAAACATTATGGATCTGGTTCCAGGCGCCTGAGATACAGATTGAAGATGAATTCCCTTCCTGCTCCTCTGTCTCCCAAAGCTCCAACATGTAAGAGTTATTTACTCTTATTTAAATCTCTGCATATGATCAGCAATAAAAGGTATTTGGTTTACATGACATCAAATGTAGATGAAATCCAATCTATGAAACATACACAGAAAAAGAGATTATTTAAAAAGTTGGACTTAATCTCTGAAATAGTTAAAGATTTAATTTCAAAGCAAATTATTATTAGAATTAAATTTCCAAACTAGACATTTTTCCGTCATGTGAATCAGATTCTCTTATATAGATTTAGATTTAATGTGTCCTTCCAACCTCTTGTCCTTCTTCTCTTTCTTCTTTTTTTCTGTTTACCATATTTTCCGCATTATAAGGCGCACCGGATTATAAGGCGCACCTTCAATGAATGCCCTATTTTTAAACTTTTTTCATATATAAGGTGCACCGCATTATAAGGCGCATAGAATAGACGCCACAGTTATGTTGCCACCCGTTCAGTATTGAAGGGACATGATTTGTTCCGTTCACTACAAATATGGATGTCTAATAATAAAAAATTGGTCCCGATTCTATATATAGCATCTGCACTAGTCATGGTTTCACTCACGGTTTTGGTGTTGCGATATTGTGCCCAACTGCTTTTGTTGGCACAGACCAACCGACACCGCAGCCTCTGTCTCTCTTCCACCGACCCCCACGGCTTTAAATGTACAGGTGCTGGTCCTTGGTAACTCTAGCCGAAGCTCCCCGGATAAATGTCTAAAGCTACTTTGTTGACATAAAGAATGTCAACAAAACAGTCCGATTCCGGTCGCGAGGAGACCTGGAGAGCGACTGGAATGGGGCGTCTGGCGACGATGGTCACCCTTCTCCGTTTGCGCACAGCATGTTGGTGGAGAACGTGATGCTAGATGACCTGCAGACAACCTGATTATTAGGTGGGTAGGTAGATACATAGACATCGTCTATGGGTAGATGGGTCAGACAAACTTTATTAACAAACCAGTTTTTTGACAACTATCCCAGCATGCACTGCTTGCTTCTTCTACGGAGAAAATGAAGTCGGCAGCTGCTTACCGTAGTTGCTAGACCTGTTGTGGCTCAATATGGTCCATATACTGTATTAGGCGCACCGGTTATAAGGCGCACTGTCGGCTTTTGAGGAAATTTAAGGTTTTTAGGTGCGTCTTATAGTGCGGAAAATATGGTAATCTTCCTCTTTTCTTGTCCTAAGTTCCATTTTTTCTTGAGTCATTCTTTCTCTTTCCTTGTTTTTTGTTCTTTCCTTTGTTTTTCCCATTTTCTCCTTATTATTTATTTATTCCTTATTTCTCCCTTCCTTTCTCACTTTGTTTTCATGTTTTCCTCTTTCCTTTTTTTGTTGTTTTTATTTTCTTTTTTGTTCTTTTTTTGTTGCTTTATTTTTTCTTCCTTGTTTTTTCTTTTACTTTCTTTCTTCCTTTTTCTGCTTCCTTCTTTCTTTTTAATTTCTATATCACTTTCTTTTATTGCTCCCTTGTTTTTCCTTTTTCTTTCCTTTTTATTTTCTATCTTTCCTTCCTTTGTTCCTTTTTTCTTTGTTCCCTTCTTTCTTCCTTAGTTCTTTTTTTGTTTGTTTCTTTCACCGCCATTTCTATCTGGACTATAAAGCAGTTCTGATTTATTTTTAATTTTTACCGTGTTTAAACAAAATTAAACAAAATGTTGTGTTTTTGTTTATTCATTCAATTCTCAGAAAAACATTGGATTATAATTTTACAAGCCCAAAGTTAACAGCATTGAGTGATCATAAATGTATCTGAACTTCTCACCAGACCTCAGTTATAGAGGACCTATCCTACAGAAAAGCAGAAATATTACACTTTAGAAATGGTTGTTAATTTGAGAAAAACATTGGCGAGATGTTGGTAATGACGTTTTGCTACAATGATGTTTTGTGTTGCTCTCACTTTGCCAACTTCAGCTGATCGGACAGAGAAAGGTACGTTCAGAAACCCTCATGTTAGAAAACATGAGCCATCTTTAGACAGAAACAACCAACCTGAGGCGTTAAACACAAATACAACTCAACACACAACAGATCAGAGGTGGGCAGAGAAACCAAAAACTGTACACAAGTAAGAGTAGCACTACTTCAGTATATTTTTATTCAAGTAGAGTAAAAAGGTAATTTGTAAACCATCTACTCAATTACTGAGAAACTGATCAAATTATCCATCATTTAATATTTAAAAAATTCATAATCAGACTGACCAAAATATAATTTTGACTAAGTGGAAATTTTGGTATTTTAAGGGTGAAAATGACAATAATTCATAGAAGTAATAACAAATTCAGGCAAAAGAAAAAGTTTTCAAATCAGTTTCTTTCAATAAAAAAAAACTCATGGAACTTTAACAAACTGCAGGTGTGTATCTGTGTCTGGTTACATTTTTGGTTAAAACATGTTTGTTTTTCATTCAGTGGTTAGAAAATGTACTCAAGTAAGAGTAGAGATATTTCATTATAAAATTACGCAAGTGAAAGTAAAAAGTACATCCATAAAATTAATTTTTTTCCATAAAATCACTCAAAGAACTGTAACTTAATAAACTAACTAGCTACCACCCAACTCTGCTCAGACACCAATGAAAAACTTTTTTATTGTTTTTTTTAATCTAGAAACTGCTTCTCAGAGGACATGTAAAAGTGTCTGAATATTTTTTCTTCTGAGTTGCTTTTGTGTTTGACGCCTGGATGAAACATCACCATATTTTTATGCCTTAATATCCCCCAAGTGTCTCACCTGAAACTCAGAAACATTCTGATTCAGTTTTAATCCTTCCTTCATACAGGATCATGAATTTGCTTTAAAACCTTTGTTTTTACTTTGTTTATACAACGCCTCTCCTGCCTGAGTCTCCTCTGCAGCATCCCCTCCCCGTTCTCACCCCGTTCTCTCCCTGCTTGTTGTCCACAGAAGACTGTGACACTAAAAGTGCTTTGAATGGAAAGGATGTAGGTGAGGAAGCACACCGCCTGAAACATCACATGTTGGCTTAGCCTGTGTGCTAATTCATGCTTTATTTTAGAGGCTGCAGGCTATTGTTGCTAAGGTGTTAATATAGGTGTTTGTGTGTGTTTTTTCTGCTCCTTGCATATTAAAGTTGTTGTTTTTTCTTTAAATATTAATTTATTTAAAGAAATTTAAAAATTTCCTTTGATATTTGTGAACCGCCGCTTAGTTTCCAAGATGTTCAGCTTTCTAAAGAAAACTGTTCTGAACAAATATGCTGGGATGAGTTGCATTTTTAAGGCCCAAACAAACTGTACTATATTTTCCTTTAAATTCGGTAGATAAAAAGTTAAAACAGCATTCTGCTTTTTTTTAAAGCTGGGTTAGAAAGTTTTTAAGGATATTAAATCAAAGCTTAAACATTATTGAGACTTGACGATATAAAACACAGCACATTTTGTCACTAAATTTAACAATGTGTGTTAGAGTGGCAAAAATATATTTTACTTCTTAGGCTTCTTAAATTGCACGTTAATTTTTAGAATGAAGTCACAAAATCATTTATTTTCACTTTTAATGATAGAAACATTTGGTTTTCAGATGAGTTTCTCTTTCTATGATGGTTTAACTTTCACTGTGAACTGTTTGGAAAAGTTCCCATCTATTAATTATAAGACCGCAATCACTTAATGAGAAGAACTACTAAATTATTTAATTTCTTAAAAGAATAAAATCAAAGGAAAATGGGCCAAACAGTGAACTAACTGCTACACCCTCATAAAGAAATGATCATCAGTGTCACTTATAATACATTTTTAAATTGGGTATCTTCAAAATTTGGGAAAAGGCAAATAACATGCACATCAGTGGTATATTTATGTCAAATGTGTAAAACTGCATAATTTGTCTCCCCCTGCTGGCAAAAGTATTAATACTTTTTATGTGTTACTTTATAAAATAGCATTTCGATTTCTTTGTTTGTTTCTTTAGAATAAAAAACAAATCCCCAAAATAACAATATTTCAAGTGACTGGTTGCTGATTTATGCTTTGCTAGAGAAATAATTTTCTGTTAGTTTGTTGGAACGTGAACAGTCAGGTGTGAGAATTACAGATGTTCCATTCAGCAATGGGAGTTTTTATAGTTTATCACATAATATCTACATCATAGTGTTGTCCTTTGTAAATTAGCCTTAGACATTTTTGCACTTGATTAATTCAAAGAAAAATGACTTCTGTCTCCAAAATATTAAACATAAGCTAATTTGTTTTTATTATATAGAGGGGAAAAACAATAAAATACAACAACAAAACAGTTTCATCTAAATCGTCTGCTCTAATAACTATCTAATTCAGTTGAGAAAATGTAACTAAATCGATGTAGAGAAAAGCTGAATATTTCTTTGTAAATGTTGGGAATCGATACCGAAAGTACCTTTGTAAATGTGTTGTCTAAGTGTTTCCTTCTCCAGTGTTAGTCTTTTCCTATTTAGGTTTGTTTCTGATGCATTTATTAAACTGTATTTTAGAATTTACATTGATTTAGAACTAGAGATGTGCCGATCAAGTTTTTTCTTGCCGATTCCGATCACCCATCACGATACCAATCGCATAATTCTTATTTTTTTAATCATAAGCACTGCCGGTTACATTATGTGGATAAAGGAACCATGAATTCACCTTAATTTAGACAAAAACTTGTTTTTAAAAACTTTTTCCAAGGAAAAAACAAAACAGGCATTCTGCAAATTGTACTGGTATCGGTAACACTATCTTTAATAGACTGATAACATATGAAGGTTCTGAAGAGGCTAAATAAAACCTTGCCAACATTGCCAAAAGGTTCAAGTATAAAACTTCCATTACAATAAACAATCCAGAGTTACTGAATGAAAACTTCCTGATAGCATGGCGGCTAGCTGATTACTGCTAGTTCTGATTGGCTGTTTCTGACTGAGCGGAGTAATTATGCAGAGCAGGGAGGAGATCGATTATTTTTTTAGATTATCTGTCTCATGTTAGGACAGAGAAAGTTTTAATACATATGTAAAATGTATTTTTTAAGTTAGATGCTGCAGCTTTAAGCAGAGGTTCGATGTGAGAGTCACTACCAGGTGGAGCAGAAGCGGCTCCGTCTGTTAAATATTACTAAATATTAAATATTACTACCTGTAGCGGAGCGGCGGTTCAATAGGAGAGCAGAACCAGCGTCTTACATCGCAGCTCAAAGACATAAATCATTTTCCTGGTTATTTGTTTAGCTTTCTGACCGTCATGCTAATCCGGGTGAGTGTTTGTAGGTGTGCGCTGCTTTACCTGCGGTCGGATCCTCTGTATGTCTTTTTTACTGCAGTGAGCCTCAATGTAGCCAAACTCCGTCAAGTATGGCATCTACCTGAGTGAAGTTGGCCCCCCCACCTTCTTCAAATCAGACAAAATTAGTGTCAAATGTTTGTGCTAGATTTGTGCTGGTTTGTGCAGCAAAAATCTTTGTTTGTGACGCTATCATTTTAAAGACAGTTGGATTTCATAAAAGTTGGGGGGCTGGTTGACCTATTGACCTTTACACTTTCATTAATATCTTCAAAGCCAAAGCAGCACAAACAAAAGTTTTTGCTGCACAAACCAGCACAAATGTAGCCAAGTTGATTGACACCCATTTTGTCTGATTTGAAGAAGGTGGGGGGGCCAATTTCACTCAGGTATGGTATGTGACTGTTTTTATGCCATATTAGATTCCTTGTGTTGATGCAGTTTGACCTGCTTCAATTTTCCGCCACAACACGCAAACTTCCCCAGTTACTCAGTGCGTTATAGTTCCACATCACTTAGGATTTGTTGCTGCGCGTTTACGCGGTGGAGAAGCAGGTGATCGGTTTCGTGTGATCGGCAACAAGAGACCATGATCGGACATCGTCGATCATACACTTTATCACAGAAATCAGCCGATAATGGTCGGTGGCCGATCGATCAGCACACCTCTATTTAGAACAGTTTTAATTATCATTAACAGTAACACAATATGAATGTCTTTAAGTGTTTAATATCCAGTTAATATTTTCTAGGTTTCCAAAAGAGTAATGATCTATTACTGCAGCATACAGATTATTAGTAAATTTTTGATGAATCTCTGACATCGTAGGAAGTATCTGAATGGCTTATTCTTTTTCTTTGAAACGCCGTTTTGAGCTAATTTATTCTAACAAGCAGGACTGTTGGAATACATTAGGAGCAGCCGCTTTTTGTCTCACCAAGCTTCTCACCGTGTCCCTGTGAGCCGTCGTAGCATCTCATTGGCTCCAGCTCCAACTGCTGATTTTTCCCCATGTATTTGAAAGGTGGTCGCTGCATGCATGGCTTCATAGCTTCCATTGTGTTGGTGACTGAAACTGGTGAAATAAATGGTCTAATATGACGCTGTAGTTTCTCCCAAGAGTAAGGCAGCTCCTGCCTTCTGTGGCCATGCTTTCTCATGGGAATTTTACTCAGGTACTCTTACTAGTTTCCTACGGTGTTTGCAGTGCTGTAACACAGTTCTCAAATATGCTTAAATAAAAAGAGTTTATATTTAAGGAGTTGTTGCATTTTACTGAGTGTCTTTTATTTTCTGGATAAACAATAAGTCTGTTTCTGTATGTCTCGACCGCAGCCAGTTTACGCCGAAGTTTCCGGCTGAAAAAGGATCGACAGGGTTCAGCGGCAGAGACCCAAACGCCAGACGGCCAGCGGACAGACTTCCGGATTTATGAGGAAGTTACACAATATTTGCCCCGCCCTGGAGAAAAGCCCCGCCTTATTGTACTCATAGGTAGGTAGGCTGTTAAAAAAAACGGACGTATTTTAAAAGAAAACATTTGGCGTGGCAGCAGAAATGAAAGAAGCAAGTTAGGACTTAAGAGAGAAGGATTAAAAAAAACATTTAAATTACTGTTGTGAGAAGTTAAAAGTGTGTTTTTCAGTCTTTAAATGAAAATGTATTAAAATAATACTAAACAAATACAATAAGGTTTGTATTTTCTTTTAGCTGGAATTCCTCTGAGATATGTTTTAGAAAAATATGCAGGAAAGCTTATGCTGCTTGGATTTTGATGATATTTTATGAATGACAAAATGATTTTCTCTGCACTATTTTTGCTCCTGTTGACATCAACAGGAATTTACTTTTTAAAATCTATTTCTGTATTTGTTTTGTGTGTGTGTGTGTGTTTTTTTTTCCTTTGGTTACACTTTGAAGGGTAAAACTGACATGGATTTGGTTAAAAGTGACACTCTTAATGCAAAATTGACACTTTTATTGGGCTTTTAAACCTTGTTTAATTGAGCTTTGCATTAAAAGTTAAATTTTTTATCAAATAATGCAAAGTTGACACTTTTAATGTTTTTTAATTAATCTTTTAGTGCATATTTTCATTAAATTTGTCATTATTATTGAATTAGATTATTAATTTAATGCAATATTGACACTATTATTGGGCTTTTAATGCTTGTTTAATTGAACTTTGCATTAAAAGTTTCATTATTTACTGAATGACATTCATGACAGCAGTGGTAAACATTTATGAAGACTCTTTCATGTTCATGACGGTTGTCATGTCAATCTTATGCATAAGCCTTCAAATAAAGTGCTACCTTTTCTTTTCTGACTTGTACATGGAAAATGACAGAAAAGTGAATGAAATGTCCAATATCAGATTTGATGGAAATTATAGGGTTACATTTTTTAGAAATATGTTTAAACTAATCATTTTGTGGGCCACAGGTTCGCTAGGAGCTCGTGTCACGGAGCTGAAACAGAAGGTGATAGCAGATGATCCTCGGTGGTTTGGTCTGGCTGTTCCCCGTAAGCATACCTGTACATAAAATGGATAATTCAGCTGACGCAGCCTCTATATTCAAAAACATGTGTTTATCTCCATCTCACCTGGCCTGGTGGTTGTTTGAACCTTGACCTGAAGACACGACCCGAGCCAGAAAGACTCACGAGAGAGAAGGAGTGGAGTACCACTTCATCAGCAGAGCAGCTTTTGAGGCCGACATCCAGAATGGGAAGTGAGTAAACAAACAGTATTATAAATAGAAAGTTTTAAAAAGTTGATTGGTTTTTTTTTTAATTTTCTGAGAATTATGTTTTGTTCTTCAGGTTTATTGAATATGGAGAGTATAAAGAGAATCTGTACGGCACCAGCTTGGAGTCCATTCATAAAGTTCTGAGTCAGAACAAAGTCTGTTTAGTGGATGTGCAGCCGGAGGTGAGTTTGACTGTCACCATCTGCATCTGGGATGACAAACCCGGCTTCCTTTTGGGCCAAATCAAGACCACGGATGTTCTTAAAGGGCCAGAATGTACTGATAAAAGTCTGTTGAAATAGAAAGAAATTCTTAACATTAAATAATATTGAACATCTTTTCAGTTCATCCAGAATTTCGCAATCATTTTGGTGATTTTTATTTTGCATTAGAAAAGTGTTAGTGGTAGTAATTTTGTGCCTTTTTATTACTCGCCATATCATTATGGATAATAACTCGACATTAAGAAAGGCTGAGGCAGTTGTTCAGTAAGAAAAACATTATTCAGAAAATGGGGAATATTTTTCCATTTTTGTGAAAATCTACAATAAACTCACAATCGTGCATTAGCACAAAAAAAGTGCAGGGTTCTGTTGATTTTTACGTGAATTTCCATGATAATTCAAAAGAAACTGGAGGCACTGATTGATGCAATTTGGCAATAAACATCAAAACTACTTGAATTGATTAATAAGATAATATTTAAACGGTTCTATTTATGTATCAGTCTGCTGGTTGCTGTGTTACATCTCAGTTTAAGATGCACGTTTAATTATAAATGACTGTAAATGCATCACAGTTGGTGGTTTAGCTGCACTGAGTTGAATGTTTCCACCTCATTCAGGCCCTGAAGACGCTGCGAACGGCCGAGTTCAAACCATACATCATCTTTGTGACGCCTCGTTTCCCCGACTGCCAAAGAAAACACTTTGGCTCCTCTTCCTCTCTCAGCGCCGGGATCACGGTAACTCACACGAAAAGCAGCATACAGATTCTTATTCACTCAAACGAGTGAAAGTAAGCGTCTGGTTGTCACCAGGAGGAGGACCTCCAGGAAATGAAGCAGTCTGCAGAGAAGATGGACGAATGCTACGGCCATTGGGTGGACTACGTGCTGGTGAAGGAGGACCCAGTGAGTGCCTTAGCGGAGCTCCAGGTGGCGCTGGAGAGGGTGCAGACGGAGCCGCAGTGGGTTCCTGTGTGCTGGGTGAGGCGTTAGCCTAATCAGCTTCCTGATAAATGGAGACCACTGTGCAAGGACCCACCGCTGTGGGGGGGGGAGTGGGGGGGTCAAATGTTTACTGCCATGTAACCATTCCACACTTGGAGAAGGACTGCCATAAAAAAACAGAAAAATGTTCCTGATAGTTGATGAGGTCGCAGGAAAAATAAGTACACCCTGTTTTGGCAGACTCTTAAAGGGGCAGCATGCATTTTCCACTTAGTGCCGTTTTAAAGCACCGTCAAGTAACTATGTTAACTTCTGCTATAAAAATGCTGTATGACTTTGTAATTTAATGAAGAAAAATGACCAAAACTCCTGCTCTTTCTAAAACTCCACCTTCAGGAAATCATCACAACATGGCTCCTCTGTTGACCCTTTAACATTTTTATCAGCACTGCATTCAGCAGTAGCTCGTATAATGAGCTCAGCAGTTCCACCTGAGGTGTTGGCCAATTGCTGCTGGCTAGTCTGCAGGAGCTGAATGAGCTGCTCTGTGAAGCAGCAGCTTGAAAGCTGCAGCTCTGAGGAGGAGCTGCGTCTCAAAGGCGGGGCTAGGGCCATCCAGGTGTTTTGAACACCTGAATGGTTGCCATGGGAGATTCAAAGATTTCCGGAACGTGAATGAAAGAATCAAGGCAACATACAGCTCTGGAAAAAATGAAGAGTCCACTGCACTGAACCGCATAGAGAACCTCCTGGTTATTCCAACAAATACTGATTTCTGAACTCTTCCTGAGTTAAAACATTTGTATTGTTTCTAAATGAATATGAACTTGTTTTCTTTGCATTATTTCAGGTCTGGAAGCTCTGCATCTTTTTTATTTTGAGCATTTCTCATTTTCTGCAAATACTAAATATTTGCTTTGAATTTCAGAGACATGTCAGTAGCTCATAGAATAAAAGAACAAAGTTTTTTTTACTCAAACATCTAAAAAAAAAAAGAAGCAAAAATCAGATAAACTGATCATTTTAAGTTGTCTCTCAAATTATTTTACAAAAGCTCCATGTGTTTTTGGTGAGGGAATAACGTGAGTCAACTCTAAATTTATTACTGATACCCTCCCATATTGGTGTTAAAACTCCTGTAGATAAGGAAAAATTATTTAGCAGCGATTCCACATATGACTAATTTCTCTTTGTAAAATCCTCTGGAAGCAGCCAGGGTGTACTTATTCTCCTATGCCTGTTGCGACAGTTAAACATTCTTTCCAGCGGCTAATTGTGTCTTGAATGCAAATAAAGTCTGCAGTGGCTCCCGGGTTACAGGTGAGGCTGTTGTAGTGAAGCAGCGCTGATGTACATACTGTATATCTGAAGGTAGAATAACGGCTAACTCAGGCATGTAGGACCAGTTTCAGTCCATGTCACAGATCTGTTGTGGTCAGTAGTAGAAGACCTGTTTTAATAGCAGCTATACTGTGAAGTGCCATAATGAATGTGTTGAATTCACACAGGAAACTATTGTAACCTGTGAGCTGACAGAATAAATCTGCCCTGCTGGACAAACGTTAAGTTTGGTTTATTAAATATTTGGAATAGAAAAAAAACAAACCAACTATCACCAGGGAAACCATTTAATTCTGGACTCATACAAACAAAGAAAGGAAAATGTACATGTGTATTTGCAACGTGTGCAGGAACTCCACACTTTTTCTTTTTACTTCCACAGCTTCTTGATGGACATGTTCTTCTCGCTGTCTTTCTGCATCACCTTGGCCACGGCCATCTCAAAGTCCTCCTGCGTGACGTGAACTCTCCGCTCCCTCAGAGCGTACATCCCTGCCTCTGTGCAGACGCCCTAAAACCAAGACAACACGCACATTATCTACTAATCCATTATTCTGACCGTTAATCGGATAAAAACTCATCGCCAAATTCTGCTGGCTTTTCATTTAACCACTAGAGCCTTTTCATACAGTATTAAAAATCCACTAAATTGAATGTTTGATCATTTGCAACAAAGAATGAATTTGTAGCTAAAAAAAAATACTTTAAACATCAATTTGTGTAATGCTCGACTGAACATCAATACAGTCTACGACTGGTTAATTTTTGGTTTAACCGATTCCTAGGATAACTTGATAGGATTTTTTTTAATGAGGTGAAGCTGAAACTAAGTTTTGTACATATTTGGCTGAATTACTGCTCTCAGGATGTTGCTCTTTCAGCAAATGTTTTTTTAGTCTATATTCCAGCTAACAATTAATCCTCTATTAAATTAGTTGATGATTATTTCAAGAATCGATTAATCGTTTCAGCCCTAAACAGATTGAGTTGTGTTCCTGCGGCTGTAGTTCCCACCTTGACCTCGGCTCCAGAGGCTCCCGGCATGAGCTCTGCGATCTTCCTCAGGTTGATGCCGCGAGTGAGGTTCATTTTCCTGGAGTGGATCTTCAGGATGTCCAGACGGGCCTGTTACACGCAGAAGTGTTAACATTTTTAATCAAATAAAATAAATGACCCTTTTAAGAAAATGTAGTGACAGGAACCTCTTCATTGGGAGGAGGGAACTCGATCTTTCTGTCGATCCTTCCTGGCCTGAGCAGAGCCGAGTCCAAGATGTCGATACGGTTGGTGGCCATGATGACCTGCAGGGGAAAAGTAACATGTCAGCTTTTCATCTCTAAACAGAGTCTTGTTTTCTGAAACTTGACCTGAAATCAGATTTTACAGAACAGGTTGAAGTAAAACACTCTTCTGTGTGGAAGTTATTACTGTAAAAAAGGTCTTATTTTATCCATGTAAGGATCCTTTTGTTTTGCCAAAAAAAAGTTAATTATTAAAGTAATACTTTATGTGCAATATTATTTCTGATGTTACAATGATATTTTCTTGGCTCTTTGTTCTCAGAATGTCCAACACTGTTTGACCTTTAGCATCTCGAACACTGATGGCAGGAAAAACAAATCTAGAAGGTCAAATATGTAACTAGTGGTCAGTTTGCATTTGAAATGGTATATTTTCATATTTTTATGAATGCCAGTCCTTAAGAGTTTGTTTTTCCTTCAGAAGATAAAGTGAAAATATTTACAATACCTGCCATAAAATTGTAAAAGTGATATCAGAAAATTTGTTGCAGCTGTTATAATTTTCAAAAACCTTTCTATTTTAAAGTGATGCCATCACAACTACTTTAGCGTGGGTTTCTTACTTATGGTGCCGGACACTTCACTGCACACTCATTAAAGCTCTAGTCGTGGAACCGAAGCGATCTGCGTCACCTTGATGTTTTTGGTGGCCTCGAACCCGTCCAGCTGGTTGAGCAGCTCCAGCATCGTCCTCTGCACCTCGCTGTCGCCGCCGGAGCCGCCCTCCAGGCGGGACGAGCCGATGGAGTCGATCTCGTCCATGAAGATGATGGAGGGGGCGTGTTCCCTCGCCATGACGAACAGCTCGCGCACCATGCGAGCTCCTGCCACGGAGCCGGAGACGACAGAGTTAGAGGAGATGTTTCAGGAACGTGGCTGCAGGTTTGATACGAGTCGTGGCAATGGGAAGTCACCCTCTCCGATGAACTTCTGGACCAGTTCAGAGCCGGAGACCCTGATGAAGGTGCAGTCAGTGTGGTGGGCTACTGCTCTGGCAAGCAGAGTCTTCCCAGTTCCTGGTGGTCCATACAGCAGCACACCCTGCAACGAACAAGAAACTTTGATGACTGCTGTGGCGATAAATCGATAAATCAATAAATCCAATTTCTGGCTTTTTAAGATTTACGTTTGGAGAGTCTGGATTTTTGTTTTTCACTGACTCAGAGTGATGTCAGCGCGCCCAAGGCGCTATCTTGTTTGATAAGCAAACTTCACAGCTTCAACTTATTTGGACTTTGAAGCTATGATTTTTTTTATTTATTACAAGATAAAAGTTGTAATATTAGGAAAATGAAGCAGTAATTTAATGAAAATCAAACAAAAAAAATTTAAATGAGGAATGTTGAGCATCTTGTAAAATTACACAGCATCACTTTTACAAAAAATACCTGATAGAAACATCAGCATCAAATGATTATCAGTAACAGGACTATGAAACTACATTCCTGTAATTAAACAAAACTTCTTGCAGCCTGATCCTACTACTCTGTTGTACAACTAAAATAAATCCACTTTTTGAAAATATCTTCTGTCATTTCTTTTTTAGAAAACTACAAAAAAGAAATAAGTCGCTTAAAATCAGAGAACTTGCTCAGCCCTAGTGGTCTCCAAACTAAAACATCAAAAAATAGAAGCACTCATTGACTTTCACCCACCTTTGGCTGTGCGATTCCCAAAGCCTCAAACAGCTCTGGGTGCTTCACCGGCAGCTCGATGACTTCTTTGATCTCCTTGATCTGTTTGTCCAGCCCACCGATCATCTCATAGGTGGAGTCTGGAACCTTCTCCACCATCATCAGGGAAACCAGAGGGTCCACTTTGTTGGGCAGGATCTTGTGGAGGGTGTAGCTGTCGTTACGCAAAGCCACGCGGCAATTTGGAGTCACCTGGTGGAAAAGTGACGTTAATATAAAACCTGAAAATGTTCTCCTGAAACTGACCGGCTGTGATACTTACATCATTGATGTCGATGTTCTTGTCCACATCCACGACAAATTTCCCCTCAGGATGTACCTAAGCGGACGAAAGAAGAAGTCAGATGAAACTGCAGAGAGAAGCGTTGAGCTGCAGGTCAGACCCGGAGCGCTGCGTACCTTCACCAGCACCTTCTTTTTGTCCATGACCCGAACCACTTCCCCCACGTAGGATCCCTGCTCCTGCAGCAGCTGCAGCTCCTCACGGAGCAGACGCACTGACGGGCACAGACACGGGAACACGTTCACATCCAAACCCTGGGAGCTCTGTAGAAATAAGGTGCTAAAAAATAAAAATCTACCTTTGGCATTGAGCTCATTCCTTTGCGCCTGCAGACGCCTCAGATTCTGGCTCTTATCGTTCACCGTCAGCTGTTATGAGAGACAGAGAACAGAAATGAAGCACTGACCCTTTAGCAGGAGGAGTTTTCACTAACTTTGCATGTCGTGCTCACCTGTAGCTCTTCTATCTTGGATAAGTAATACTGTCGGAGACCTGATCCACCTTTAAACTCCCCGTCTCCATCTGGCAGAGGAGAAGAGACCTTAGATACATTTCTTATAAAGCAGGAGTTTGTCTGAGCAATTATTTACTACATTTATAGAGGAAATGGGTCAGGCTTGTATTATTGTATCATACAAGCATGAAAACAATAAAAAAAAAAGCTAAAAACAACAGGGGATGATCAAAAATACTAAAACGTTTTATGGTCTTAACGAAACCAGCAGAAATTACCTTCACCTTAAAACGGCTTTTCTAAACAGTGAAAATATGTTGAACTTAAACTCCAATGTGAAGCAAAATGACTAGAACAATAATTTGTTCTATTTTACGCTACCATTTTTTCGCTATACAAAAAAAATGGATACATATTGTTCCTCTTAGCTTTTATTGTATTTGGTCTACGTTTAAATGTAAAGTCTCGCCTAATCCAGCTAATTCTGACATCTAGGAAAACCGGTGGATCGCTGGACTTTTGTTTGTAAAAGTAACAAATCCTGAGTGTGCAGATTCTCAATATCCAACTGAAATTTATACATAAACACAGATTTCAGTGACTCCAGGATGAAATTTTTTCCCTTCAACTCTGATTAACATTTGTTAGCATGAGCTAATACCCGAATAAACGCTTGGTTAAAAGGTGATGAACCAAAAACGTGGATGCTTATAAAAACACAATACATCGTAAAAGTATAAAAAATACGCTACAATTGTGAAGAAGTTGTTTACATTCGGTACAGGAAGCAAAGTTCATGTTAATGAAGCATATAGTTGACAGCGAGCCTGCAGCTATTTAGCAGGTTCGGCTACAATGAGACAGCAAACCTCCACAACACATTGATTGTTTTCAATAAAAATATCCCGCAGGTTTTTAAACTAAAGCCCCCAATAGCTGCCACAACACAACATGTTCAAAATAATTATTCACCGAAAAGCGTTACAATATGATTTTCCTACTATTTTTATGATTAAAATCAACAAAACGACAGAAAATCACAAGTACTTGATCAACACCGTCTACCTCCATCTTGAAATTTCGGCGTCCGCTTCAGCGCAGTCGTGTTTCCGGTGAGTTTCTTCTTCAATGTGAATTTGTAGTAAATGACTTACATCGCCCTCTGCAGTTATAAAACGGAACTACTTTTTTTGTAAAACGACTGGTCCAGTAAGTTTTTATACAAAATACTCGGAAGTGGAGTACACAAAAATCGTATTCAAGTTAAAGTAGCAATACCTTAACATATTTTAGTCACTTAAAAGTTGCTTCCTAAGAAATTACTCGAGAAAAAGAGTATTTGGTAAAAAAAAAAAAAAAAAAAAAAAAAAAAAAAAATACTGAAGTACTGAGCAGAACGACAGACTTGCTGTTAAAGTGATTTCACCACACAGGGAAAAAAAAGAGATATGTGTACATTTTAGACTGAAATAAAAGTAATATGCACAAATAGCACTATTTTAAACACTTTTCCAAATCACTTTTTACCATGTAAAACTTCTGATTCTAGGTAATGAACATATTTTTAGAACAGTTCTTGCCGTGACAAGTGTTTACCATGAATCCACTTGACCTCCACATGACATAGGCTCTGCAGATAAAAGAAACATATTTTAAGAAGGTCTCTGCTCACATATTGCATGATATGTTCATGTAAAATATATCTCATGCCGTTTTGGGTAAAATGTCCGTGTTCTTCATTCAATGAATTAACTCACTGGAGAGTATCCAGAAATTTCACTTAAGTAGCTTAGTGTAGTAAAACGGTGCAGTGAAACTAATCCTAAAAGTAATTTTCTTTGTATTACCAGTCAATCTAGACAAATTTCTAACAGATCAATGTATTTAGTTTATGATTCTCATTAGATTTTCTATCCGTTTTTGCCAACTAAGCTTCTTTGGGGATTGGGTTTGCCCAGCGTGCCGTTAAACGTGAGAACCACCGCTGTAAACCGGTGTCAATTTCCAAGCCGAGTCTCAGAAGGGAAGGTTGTATTTATCTTGGCTTTTAGTTGAGGAGTGGTAGTGTTTGAGTAAAACCAGATATACCTGTTGAAACGGCAGCCCTGCAGAACAACCCGAGCCCTGGGACCAGCCCAAACACGCAGCAGTGCGACTACAGCACAAGTGGAGGAGGTATCGCTATCATCTGCCGTGACCGTGCGATGGAAAGCACTGCACAGAAATGCTCAACTCTTCATGAACAACTTAAAAAACATTCAGATTTACAAGTACATTTATTGAAAAATACCTCAAATGTGTAAAAGATAAAAGCTTTTGAACAAACAACAAGCCAACATTTTACAAAGAAGCTTTACAAAAATACTTGTACACATTTCTTATTCACAAAACACGTTTTGGCACAACACGGTGGAACGGTCCGAACCTTTACAGAGGATTTCAATTAAACTATTCATGAGCTCTGTCGATCTAACACGTTGGAATTTGCCATATTAATTATTAATAAACTTCCACAAAGTCTGCCAAAGTTTCTCTTTTTGGTCTTAAAACAATGATAAACACAAACAAAGAAAATCAGCATGTAAACCTTCAGAAGGTAATGGAGAAAGCCAGTGAACTGCTTTCTCACATATCAAATATTAAAAGAATATCAAAAACATAAACAGCACAAATTACTCAAAGATATTTTTGCATAAAAAGAGCTTCCTGTTCTGATGTCTTACAAAGAATGGGATAGTAATTTTTAAAATGCTTTGAAGCATTTGTTACTAGACACTGGGCACTTTGGGTATTTAAATCTTACTTCTCTTTTTTTAAGAGGTTTTGTTGGCTCTAGTGGCCTTTATTTGAAAGTAGTTAGACAGGAAAGACGATAACGAGAGAGGGGGAAGATGTGGCAAATGTCGCCAGGCCGGGAATTGAACCTGCGACCACCATGGGTTGTGCTTTGCCCCTGCACCACAACACCCCAAATGTTACTTCTCTTTAATATGAGCAAAGACCTCTAATAAATGGTAAAAAACAAAAAGAAAATACAGCACCACCACTTATCGGTTTTCAGAATTTTGTACCATATATAAAATATGTAAAACAAGGCACCATCTTTTTTTTAAAAAAAGGCTCACAATGGTGGACAATGCAAAGCAAACACTTTACTACATAACACATAAATCATCACTTTTGTCCCACTTTCTTGCCAAGAGAAAAAGGGTCGTGTTAAACATTTTAACCTGCAAGAATGGCTGAACTATTTCCAGTTTCAAATAAGCAGACATCAGGATTGGATGAGCTGACTGAAGCCGACCGGTGGCGACGAAGACTCCAGAATCCATCTTTAGGTGAGTCGGATGCCCAACACTTGCTCCAACTCCTGCTTCCTCTGCTGCACCTGAAACAAAGATGGTTTAGTGCAAAGATGTCATAAATGATCACAAATGTTCTCGACTGATAAAATCGGTACAACTGTTGAAATACAAATGACTTCTTCAAATTAAATAATATTGAACATCTTTTCAGTCCATCCAGGATTTCGCAGTTGTTTGGGTGATTTTATTTTTTTTGGCATTAGAAAAGTGTTTGTGGAAGTAATTTAGAAATATTTCCACCTTTTTATTATTGGCCATATCATTATGGATAATAACTCAACTTTAAGTAAGGCTGAGGCAGCTGTTTGGTAGAAGCAAGAAACCAATCAAATGTGTTTCTCCGTTTTTACAAAACAAAATCTGCAATAAACTTACATTTACAATAAACTTTTTGTGCATTAGCACAAAAAAGTGAAGGGATTTGTTGATTTTGTGTGAATTTCCACAATAACACACAAGAAACTGGAGGGATTGATTTATGTAATTTGGCAGTAAACAGATAAAAACTACTTTGAATTGATTGTTAAAATAATATTTATACACATTGTTATCTTGAAGGTTCTTTTTATGTGTCACTTTAGAGTCTAGAGGGCCACATAAAAAGCTATAGTAGGCCAGATTTGGCCCCCGGGCCTTTAGTTTGACACCTGTGGTTTAGAGTATTGCAAACAGAAACAAAACACAATCTGATATTTAACCTGTCACTTTGCTTAGTACTGCTTATTTATACAGCAACAATTCACAACACTTAGCCATTAGGCACAAGATGATACGAATGAGGAGGTTGGTGAATGTTTTTAATAAATGAGAATGAGTCTAAAATAGCATTAAAAGTTACATTTAGACGATAAACTTTAACAAACACTAAAAACAGTGATAGTTTGTACTTACTTTGGAATAGACATATCTGCCCACTGCTTCAGGAACCCAGGGTTCCTGGTAGAACTCGGTTCTTCGCTCTTCTTCTGGGTTTCCTGCTACGTCGGTCATCAGCTGGTGGAACAGAAACGCTTCATGAACACAGTGAACCATATTCCAAACCTACAAAAGCCTTTAAGCGCAAAGCTTGGAACCTGAAAACCTGTTTCTGTGAATAAAGGCAGCAGAACTGAAGAGCAGGAAAACAAATGAAATGTAAACAGGTTAAGTCTTTAAAGCCCAAAATTCATAGTTGGTGGGCGAAAGGTTTTACCTCATGACATTTTTTTAGACGTTTTGTTTCAAGTCTGACACTCCTTAGCTGGAGAGTAATTATTTTCTAAACTGTCTAAGCATACCCTCATTATGGGTTTGGTTGAAAGTTTTGTATATATTGGATAAAGTGTTTTCGCTGACATCACAGTTTGCGTTTCATGAATGCAGGCTGTGTTCCTGTGTGAATGTTTTCTGTAGTCCTGCTTAAAGAAACAGAGCAGCTGAGAAGATTTAGATTAATTTAAACCATGACTTCAGATTTGAAATGAATATTAGAAATTCCCGAATAACTGAGCTAAATAATCCAGTTTGTAAAATAAACAATTCACAAACTGGAGAACTCTCTAGTTAGTTTTCATTTGCTCCCTAATCAGGTCTGCTGGTAACTGCCATCAGCAGATTGCTTTATCTACGTCTAATGTCAGCTAAAATGTGGAAAGTTAAATCATTTAAATTTCTCGTATCATTATTTGCAAATAAACCTCTTACGGAATCTACACTATGTTTTTAAACATTCACAGAAGTTCTACTTAAACAAAGATAAATACTGCATTGTAGCAGTTTATATTTATAGTTTAGTTTCATTTTGTTGTGGCCTTTTGTTAAATTAGTTTTTAGAGAGCGTTTGCTAGTTTTTAGTAGTTTTTAGTTAAATATTGCTTAGTTTTAGTTAACGTTTTTGATGCAGAATTCAAAAAGGTGAAAGTATTGTATTGTGATTATATATATATATCTCGACTCACAGAACAGAATATTCAATTTTCAAAAAATGTTTTCAATCATTGTTGAACCACCAACTGATTCTTCTGTTTAATCTCAACTTTTGCAGTTGCCATTTTGCAGACAACCTTAGTGCCACCAGGAGGATTAAGGGCTAATAATAATTTATACCATTTATACAATTTAACTTCCACGCAGTATTTAAAAAACATTTTTAGTTTGTATTAAAATAAGCTTCTATAAACACAAGAGATGTTAGATTGACCAACATCCAATAAAGACTCCTATGTTGTTAAGCTGGTAGAAAGGTTTACCTTCAGATCTCTGCACTGGGACTTCAACCAGTCCTTGATGAACTCTTGTGGATTATTGCTGAAGCTCAGCATGAAGTCTCTCTCCGTCTTAAGCTGGTTGATGTATTCAATCGTTTCATGGATCTGTAGCAAACAGCAGAAAGGTTTCACTCTAACAGTATAAAGACTAAAACCGTTTGGGGGTTACTGTTCAGGTCTGACCTTCATTTCAAGAGCAGCAATTTCCTGTTGGTTGGTGGTGGAGGACAGGAAGCTGTTCATCTGGCCTTTCAGAGGGTCGTCCACCTCCACGTCGATATCATAGCAGGCCGTTTTCTTCTGATCAGTGGGGTCCACACTATTCAGAGGAAACACGCAGGTGGAGAGCTGCTGCTAATCAGGGTTTGATTTCAAAGATTTCAAAGAAAATCAAGTTCAGACAACAGGACAATT
The DNA here is from genome assembly GCA_033032245.1 of Poecilia picta. Lineage (NCBI taxonomy): Eukaryota > Metazoa > Chordata > Actinopteri > Cyprinodontiformes > Poeciliidae > Poecilia > Poecilia picta. The sequence continues at coordinate 21,723,791 of CM065371.1, forward strand.
TTCAACTGTTCCTCATTTCAGAAGAAATGACAAACAGACCCAAAGATTGGACGATAACTATTCCTTTACCTGATGATGTGATTGATGATGATGGGGTCGGGGTGATGCAGCAGGCCTGCTAGTTTCATGGGAATATCAGAGAACTTCATGCGTGGACAGCCGAAGATCTGAGATGTGTCACAATAATCAATTGGTTAAATCCCTCGGAAAGGCAAATATTTGTGCAATACATGTCAAAGAAAAGATGAAACTGAACTTCATGAATGCCAGCTCTGACAAAACTAAGCTGGGACTTTTGGGCCACAATCCCATGATATAACTTTACAAAAAAACAACACTGAGCACCACCAAAAGAACACTATGCCCAGACCGAGACATGCAAGAAAGCTTAAGTTGAGGAGGGATTTCCTTTGTTTGGTATCGCAAGGAGTCAAAATCAACAAATTTTACAAGTTGTAAAATGGCTGACATCCCTACCCTGACCCGACCATCAGAGACTCCGTGGCCTGACCTGTCTGAAGTAGCGGTTGCAGTTGATGTACTCCTTCTCGTGGCTATCCTGCAGCTTGTTGTTCTTGATGTAGAGCCAGAGAGCTTGCATGATGCTGGCCCGAGTCTGCGTGTGAACGCCCAGAAGACGCGCCAAGCGAGGGTCCAGCTTGTACTGTGGGGGCTGAACAGGAGAAATGTTGGGAAAAAGTGAGTCCTGGTTGACAGAAAATATGCTAAACTGACCAGAAGAGCAGCGACAGAGGGGGTTTTGCTACCTGGTGGTCAAGCATGAGCAGAAGAGTGCATTTAACATTCACATCGCCCGGCCTTTTCACCTGGAAACCATCCGTCTCCTGAGTGGTGGGCATTCTGTGCCACTAGGAAAGAGAAACGAACAAAATTCTCTTAAATTATGATAGATTGGGTGTAAATTTGAAATTCTGGGTGAGGAAAAATAGTGGAAACAAACCTGAAGACTTGCAGTGAGAGATTGTTTTTACAAAACACTCAACATATTAAAAAATAATTTGAGATGAACAATTGTTTCAAAAAACAGTTCAGTAATGTTTATTTACTCTCTCAATTTCACAACTTTATTCTTGCATTTTATTAGTTATTTTATTAGCATAGTGAGTAAGTGTATTTGTAATTATAAGTACTGAAAGTCATGCAAGCTGGTGTAAATACTGGATATCTGCTGTTTAGGATGTTTAAACACTGTTTGAATGAAGAAAACGCAAGGAAACCACTTCTTTTCACTTAATAGAAGTTTTTATTGGGGTATAAATCCATTTGAAGCTGGATCGTCGCTGCGTACCTCTACTAAGTGATTGTCGGGTCCATAAAGCTCCTTATCGAGCTCAATCACCAGACTTTTGAAGAAAGAGGAGAACTTCTTCTTCTGCTTACCAGGCTGAAAAAAAAAACACAGAAAGAGACAAAGAAAGAGAGAGAGAGCAGAAAGCCTGTGAAAAGCCAGCACAACACGTTAGCCTCAGTGTTTCCTCACTCCGCAGTGTCAGTCCACAACTGCATTGTTTAGCTCTGACCACATCGGGAGTGAGGAACCAAACTGTTGAGTAGAAAAAGCTGTTGCACCCCCCCCGAGCCTCCTCGCTGCCCTGTCAGAGCCTGTTTGCTCAACGTGACCCCTCTCACTCCTTCCCTGACATCCTCCGTTTCTTTTTTTTCACTTGCGCCATGCGGCGCTCCTACGCATGCCTGAACCAATGAGCAAGAGGGAAAAAATTAACAGAAAAAAAAAAAAAGAAGAAGAAGAAAAAGATCCATCTTCTGTGGCCCCAGATGACACAATGAGCCGGGCTAGAATTGATGGAGGGAGGGGAGGCATGTCAGCTCTTGGTATGCAACGGCCAGTGGTTTCAATTCCGCGTTTCAACAGAGTGTGTGAGCTTGTGTGCGTGCGTGTGTGAGAACGTTAGCTGTTGTGGGGTGGGATAGGGGAAAGCTGTAAACGCACATCTGGCTACGCGGACTGAGCCAAGGACCGACTGCAACTCGCAGGAACACAACAACAGGGAATCAGAAGGCAGCGAGCGAACGTCCAAACAGAAACCAAGAGTCCGGTTCCCCAGCTGCGCCGTCCACTTACTTCCTCCAGGAGTTTGCCTTCCACTCTCAGCTCCCAGGAGGACACTTTCTCAGATTCCTCTCCCTCCGGCTTGCTGGGAGTGTAAGTGTTGGAAATGTAGATGCGAAGCTTGCGCTTTTGCTGCGTCAAGAGTAGAAAGAAGAAGAAAAAATGAGGGAAAAAAAGGCTGTAAATGCAGGCCGGCATAACGGCTCAGGCGCAACAGCTGTTTATTAAAACCTGTTTCAGATAAATGGCAGCTTCTACGCAGGCTGGCATGAGTCAAAAAAGACTTAAAATAAAGACATCATTCATCATTCATCATGATAAATTTATCGTTTTTACAATAAATTCCAATTCATGCTACTTAAAAACCCCAAAAGCTATTTTTTGTTGTCAGGACTGATTATGTTTGCTCAATAAAAGCATCAAATAAGTGTACAAATGAAAAACATTACAACTGGGAATGGTTTTAAAAGCATTATTTATATTTGTAGAGTTGTGAATGCATACAATTACCTCAAAAAGATGTAATAAAATAGTTCTCATCAGTTTTATCTTCTGTAGTGTTTCACAAGGTTGGAGCAGAAAGAGAGGAATCTTTTAACACTTCTCTCCAGACTCATTGGTTTTTCCATTTGTTCTCTTCTCAGCTCATCATACAGGTTTTCAATCAGATTTAGACATGATGACTTAGAGGTAATGACTCGTTTTTGTGTCTGCCAAACCATTTTAACCATATTTGTGGACAGATTTCTACTAAAGATCAGCCTGACCAGTTTATTGGTGCCAGGTTTTTATTTAAAACATCCATGAAGCTATGAAGTCTTTGGGGAAAGAAACAGATCCACAGCATAACATCATGTCTGGTCACATTTAGACTTCAGGGAAATAGAAAATCATTGATTATTTCATCAAGATTTTCTAGAAACTCTGATCAACTTTAAAAAAAGAAACAAAAAAAAAAACTAATTTTCATTTTACCAGAAATGTTATGTAGAGACGACGCTTTAGAGTGTGAATAATCACGTTTATATTTGAAAGTTTATTATGATCAAAGTTTATCTTTTACTAATAATCTTCTATAGATTGAAAGCCCATAAAGTCCAGGAGCCAGGAGGTTCTCTCAGCTCCTTGATCGCAACACTTCCAGGTGATAGACTGAGCCGAATCAGAATATATCAGTTTCTCCTAAGTTTATATTAAGCATGCCGCTTTTGGTTGAATCTAAGCGGGAAATTCATCCATATTTATGCATGAAGTCCTTCTTTTGCATAATCAATAATCCAGTGATCCAAAGAAACCATGCATGTTTTTAAGAGCTTTTAGTATTTGGATCATAGCCTCTAATGTGCTTTTTTTCCTACACATTAATCTCAGTATCATTTCACAAATAATTACTGTAAAATCTAGGCTGTTCTTTTAATTCTATACCAGTGGTTCTTAACCTAGGTTCGATGAACCCCAGGGGTTTGGTGAGTCGGTCTCAGGGGTTCGGCGGAGCCTCTGCTGCGGAGGTAAAGACACGCTTGTGTAAAGTCATGATGACGCGCCGCTTTGCCATCACTTGCTGCAGAGGATCACGTTACATTGCTTAGCCAATCAGAGTTGAGGAGGAGCCCTGATTGGAGGAGCTCCACTCTCAGCAGGGATTTGAACTTGTGTCTTTATTTACTTCAGCAAAGCTCACAGTTTTTACCAAATTCTGTAGCTTTCCGTGTACTTCTAAATATTCTCTTTAGTCGCATCTTTTCGGGGTTGGTACTGCCTCTAGTGGCGTGGGGATGGTAACACAACTAATATAATTGCATTACTAAATCAGAATACCACAAAGTCTTTATTATTTATTATTCATTCTCTTAAGAATGTAGAGTTAATTAAATTATCTAAAGACCTTAAAGTGGTTCCAGTTTCTCTTGATGGCCAACCTGTTGAAACTGTGGCAAGTTTTAAATGCTTTGGGTCGTTCCTGGACAGTCAGCTCAACTTTGCTGAAAACACTGACTATATTTTGAGGAACTGTTTTCAGAGACTCTACCTCTTAAGAAGACTTAGTGGTCACCCAACTAGAGTCACCCAACTCTAGTTGGGTCACCCCAATGTCTTGAATTTGAGGGGAAAAAAATCGTATTTCATTTATTGCTACAGAAGGGTTCAGTGAATACGCATAAGAAACTGCTGGGTTCGGTACCTCAAAAAAGGTTAAGAACCACTGATCTAGACTAAACGAATCGTTTGCAAGTTGAGATAAACTAAGGATTTGTTCCTGTGAACTCTTTTCTAAATGCAACTTCATGGAAAGTTTCCATCTCATTGCTGAATCCCGGACAGATGTTTCTTTGAGAAAAAAGCAACAAAAAAAAAAAACAACCCCGCATTAGTCCACTGTTGTTGCCGTTGGACAGTCAGTTTTCACACTGCAGAGTTTATTCCCAGAATGGATCAAAGATCTTTCCGTAACTCAACAGTGATCTCTTTCACTTTCATTCAAAGCCCTTTGAACCACATGTTGGTCAACAACAACAAATTTTAATCAACCGAAGATCTGTTATGCAAATAATAAACTGACAAAGAAATGCACATCCGGAATGCTTCTAATAATCTTTGATTCTCAGACGAAAACAAGCACAGCAGCTCTTCTTAACTCGAGTTTCTGCTGCTTGAAAAGCCTGAAATCCACAAAAATAAGTGAATGAAGAGGAGATACCATGATCGGCTTCTTGATGGCCTCCTGAATCTCCATGCGTTTCCGAGCGATGGTCTGATCCAGCTTCCTCTCAAAGGCCAGAAGATCCATGTAGGCCTGAGACTCGGGGACCAGGTCTCGAATCTAAACGGCGAGAAAAAGGAGAGTTTTTCTGAGCTCTAGTCATCTTTTTGTTTTTACTTATGACTGTTGGGTCAAATGTATACCTACCCTTTGAGGAAGAACCTTGTCAGCCATTTTGCGCCTTTTTGCTCTAAAACGAGCAGAAAAGACACGGTGAGCTCATTAACTGACAGGAAACAAGCCCTTCTGTGTTACGTCTGATCACTCTTTTGTTAAACAATTTCTCAGGAACTCAGTAAAAGACCATATTTGATTATCAAATACTGGAGAATAACTTTACAGTGCAATCACACGATCACAGCCAACTTTAGCTCTTTATTAAATCTTCCAAAGGTTTCTACTGATTATTTGTTGCTCAACACACAAGAGCTGATCTGTTCTTTTAATCTAATTATAGAGTAACTCCCCCCCCCCCCCCTTTCATTCAGGATGGTGCTTTGAGCAGCTTGGCGTTCCTTAATAAACGTTACTGTGTTGCTAAATAAACCCCAGAGCGCAGCAGATTCATTAAAGCTGATGCTGTAAATGTCGTTTCACGTCGCGGTGCAGCACTTTCATAAGTGTGGCGTCACCAAGTGGTTTGAAGTCAAAAATAGTCTCTTGTGTCTGTTGCTTTGAAAGCCAAAGGCCAGTCATGAGACACTGGGCTCTTCGTGTCACTGAGTTTTAACACTGCAGCCACTTTCAGGGATTTTCTTTAAGATCATGACTTTAATTAAGCACACAAAAAAAATCAAAAATAAAACAGTTCGATGATCGGAATCAGAACAGATTTCTGAATGGTAGGTCAAAAACTAACAATCCAAACTTTTTTTCTTTTCAGTGAATGCACCAAAACTAAGCCAGGTGACTGATGGCAGCAACCTTCAGTGTGGAAGTTATTACTGAGGAAAGAAAATCCAAAGTTAGCGAGATGTTTTTTAATTTACTACCAAAATCGAAGAGTTGGACATCAGGAAGCTTAACGTAAAGTATAAATCTATAAACTCACCAGCAAATACACACAAACAGATTTTGGTAGTTATTAGTACTAACTGCACTAACTGTACTAATAGTGCTCAATGCAAAAACAAAGCGCTAACAAACGTTTAAAACGGCACTCTGTGAAAGGTTTACCATGCAGAGCTGTGTAATACCAACTGCTCTCTCTCATGCACAAAAAAAATAAATAAGTGATAAGTGACCATGACTGAGAGACTCCTTATGGCTTCTTTATAGTCTTAAAAAAATTAGTGGAGGAATCATAGCAGTAAGTCAACTTTTTTGTAAAAAAAAAAAACAACATATTTTAACCTGGAGCTTCTACAGTTTTCATTCTACAAAAAAAATGTAATGAGTAACTGTCTTGGAAAAGAGAAAAAAGAGAATTCTGTAAATCGTTTTAACCACTGCGTCCTGACGTAAACTTTGTAGGTTTTCAGTCATACAGACAGAAACAGCACTGTAGAGCTGAAACAATCGCAAACGATTGATTATTGAAATAATCGTCACCTAATTCAGTACTTATGAATGATGGGGAGTAAAGAGATTCAAAAAGAGACCATTTGCTGAAAAAACATTCAGCAGTAACTAAGCCAAAACTGTACAAATACTTTTGTCTGCAAATATGTTCAACTCAAAACTCTCTGAGTGGGAGATTTAGCTTCATTTGGGTCAAATTCACTAAGGGAATGCTATATTATTGTATTTTGGGGAATACAATTTTCAAAAAGGAATTTGTTTATTGCCTCTGCTAATGATTTTCTAATATTGTAAATAAAAAAGTTTTTTCGATTTTTATTTTAAAATCGGATGAATAGAATAATCAATTAACATCATTGTCCTATCATCTTATAGAAATTACATTTTTATGACAGAACTTCCAACCATTAAAAAATTAAGTATCTTGATTGATACTTCTTTAAACGAAGTCGTAATCCACTAAAATCTATATCAAACCTTAACAAAAGTGATCAAATAACAGCTTCAATACTCCTGATTGTTTTCATTTCTACATATTATAGAAAAAAAATCATTTCAATTATATTACTTAATTCACAAATTATGCAGCTGAACTTGTTTTGCGTAACTTACCCTCTTCTTGGGCCTCCCAGTGCCTCCTGCTGCTGCTGATGCTGCTGAAGGAAGCGCTTCCTTGAGGCGTCCATGCCGGGATGGCCCATGACTGGACGCATCGGAATGCTGCTGCCGCCGTACGAAGGGCCCGGCATCTGACCCCCCATGGATCCTATGAGGCCCCCCAATCTGCTAGGGGCCATCCCAGATCGCTGGAGTGAAAAAAACAGAGGGAGATTGACTAATAAAAGCATTGCAAAGCTAATGGTATAAAACTACAGATCTGTGCAAACAAAACATAAAATAGGTCAAACACAAAATGTATAAAACATAAAATAACAGCAGCACAGAGTTTTAACAGCCTGAGGCAAAAAGCTAAAGCACTCTGCTGGTTCTGCAACTGTAATAACCATTCTGAGCTCCCCTCACTATCCTCTGCAGGACTATTTTCTCTGCCGTTCCGCAGTCAAGAGTACAACCATGATTTCAAGTTCATCGTTAATGCCAAGACATTTTGGCCGTCTAAACCCTCTCTTCTGTTTGGAAAAAGTTAATATTTCTAATGTTGAGTGATTTCTCTTAAATTTAAACCGATATTCCCCTTAAGAGGCAGCAGCGGGCCAAAAGAAAAGCGTAGGAATGATAGCTTTAGTTATGCGGTTGGTCTTCAAACTCCTCAAAACCCACTGTAACTTGTCCTCAATTCACAGCACCATAATTTACCATAAGTTTTGACGATAAAAGTGTCAAAGTGTGATTTCCTCTATTTGATACAATGGTGTGGTATTGAAGATTCCAGTTTTAATTTCTGTCAAAAGACATGTGGAAACACAAGTGTTGATCAGTGCTAGAATCAAGAAATAATCTTCTCTGGGAGTTTAATGGTTGAGGGTCTTAACCCAAACTAGACATAGTTTAATTGGGGTTTTAAAAAAGACACAAACTGAAAAAAATCTCTAATGGCATGAAGTAGAAGGTGGCAGAGTGACAAGAGTTTTTAAGGGGTTGAGAATATTTGCAGTCTTGGAAAATTGACAGTTTTGTGCATGAAAATTAAAGGAAATACAATTATCAGTTATTAAAACTACAGTTCACAAGCCATTAGCAAAATAGCTGAATGCAGGTTAGCTAAAATGGTAGAAAAAAAACAATAAGTTGGTTAACTACTTTATGTAAAACTTGTTTATTCCCTATTTTACAAACTATGTGTATTAATACAAAAAAATACTTCAAAATTATGTCTTAAGATTCAACTTATTTTAACTGCGGTCAAAATAACTGTTGCTTATCTGCATCAAACTAAACTAAATTCTGTTACATGCTTTTTGTTTCAAATATTTCAGCAAATACAGTTGCATTGTGAAAAACAAAAATATGAACGGTGGGTGTTTATATATATATTTTGGACGAATATTATTTTCAGGTTTTAAGCTGAAATGTTATGAGAAAGTGTAGAACATGTGTCTTTATCTGATCTCAAGAAAATAACTGAAGCCCCGCATGTTTTAACTGCCAAAAGAGATGTCTGCTGTGTTTGTGCATGCCAGTTTCAACAATATGAACCTGCAGATGGTAGAAGTGGGATAATATATGCAGGTTTTGCCCTAGGGGCAGATGGTGGTGATGATAAACTGTTATTTTCACTAACAGACAGGATGCTAAGGGCAACCACGTGACTTTCTCCTTCATACCTGAACAAAACACATTTATTGTTTTTTATATATATATATATATATATATATATATATTATATATATATATTATATATATTTATTAACGCAATGCATCTTAAATTTCAGTAGAAAAAATAAAGTCACAGTAAAGAGTTGTGGCAATTTAACAGATGGCAGGAAAAGTAGTGTAGAGGTCCTTCAAAGGCGGAAGTGCCATCAACAATGTGGAATTTTAACACCCCGAAAATTAATTATACTTCTATAACTCCGTATTAAATTCAGAGTTTAATACAAAGCAACTCAAATTATAAATCTTAAGAAAAAAAAAAAAACCTGGAGGTTAAATATTTTTTTTTAAAAAAAAAAAGGAAGTTCAAACCTGGTGGTATTGGGGAGTGCTGGTCATGCTGCGGGGGTAACCCGCGGGAGGCTGCGGCATCCCGGGCATCCTCATGCCCGCGATGTGGCCAACATTCATGGGGCTCACAGTCGGATTCATCTGGGGAGCCGGGAAGCTCCCTCTTGATGCCATCTTCTGGATCCACAAGTGGTTTAAAAAAAAAAAAAAAGTGACGGAAGCTCAAGGAGGTTTTGAATGTGTAAATAAAAGCCCGGAAGGCTTTTTTTTAAAAAAAAAAAAAAAGAGAAGCGCCCAACGTGCCTTCCGCCTTTCCTCCGCCGAGTTGCGGCTGCTTTGACAGCAAACACACTGTCAACGAAAAGCTAGCCGATGTTAGCTCGTTTCCGACCGTTTCGAGTTCCGGGTTTTTCCCTTTTGCGTCCCCTTCACTTCCTCACTCACTGACTCGGGGCTGGACTGTTGTTCCTCACCTCCCGCCTGTCTTCACCCTCCTCAACATGCCCAACTTACACCGACTTGACTGCCTCACCAGGCGCCTGACAAATCCAGAGTCCTAAAGCCAAACCAACTGCTCGGTCTGAGCGCTGCCCACACACGAGACACCGGCGGTGCCTTCAAGTACCGTCGGAAATATCGAATGTTGTCAGGCTTTCCGCACAGTTCCGATTTTTGTTAACTTCCTTCACTCCCCCCCCCCCCAAATACAAAAAAAAAATGCTTCAACTTATTGTTTCAAAGTAAATGTACCTAGTTTTCAAAAATAATGAATGGAGGAAACAATTAGAATTAGCTAAATTGTTTCTGTTAGCTAAATGCCTCAATAATGAGAGAAATGATTTACTTGTGACTATTTAAAAACGAAAGTTATTTTGTCTGTATTCGGCTGCATTGACCTCAAAACGTGTTGAGTTCTCGCAATACTTTTGGTTGAACTCTGGCTTATTTCTTCTGACAGAACCCATCTTGCTGGATTTACTTTTCAGACAATGAAAATTACAATGAAATGTGAGAAACCTCTCAAAAGCTTCAAAAGAACAGCTGGATTTATACTGAAATAAAATTACCCACAGGTGCTTTCTGTTTACTAAAATGCCAGACTTCTGAAGGTACTGTTAGATTTTATATATGGGTAAATGGGGCTGAGTGCATATGTTTTATCAGGTATGACTGGGTGAACTGGATAAGAAAAGTGTTATTTAAAAAAAAAGAACCAATTACTTAATTTGTACAAAACCAAAATAGAGTCACTGTGTGAGAAAAACTACTGCAATATGTTGAGTTTCTTAAACTTCCACTATGGAGTGAGTCATTTTAAATTAAGATCGGGTCAATTGGTGATGGCTGCCCCCTGTTGGTCAGTTCATTTTAGTCAAGCAAGCACGAATCCTTCCGACAGATAACAAATCATTTATTATGCTAGACAGATGAAAACAAACCGAGCCATGACAGCAGCAATTCGACTATTAGAATATTTACACTATCACATCACACCAAGGACAAATGTGACCCTTTACAATGTAAACATGATACAAAGACATATTTGAATGCTAGAAAACAAGCTGAGTCTATCCACCGAAAGAGAACCAAAAAAAAAAAAACTGCTTTCTGCAGGCAACCTGCAGCCTGCGTGCAAAATCAGATGTTCATTCACTGAACATTACAAAACCAGTTTCCTTAGGCGAGCACCAAGCAGAGCTGCTCGCGCCGTGAACTGGAAAACTACAACCCCGACAGTCAATGTGGAAACAAAAGACAAACCATTTCCAATGATTGTCTTTGACATTAGTTCTCAAATAATTAGATCTTTTTTAAAAAAAACAAAATTGAGGAGACGTCAGCTCACCTACTGCCTGATCTTTTCTGTCTTATGAAATAAAATACTGTGCAGACTTTTGCACCAAACGCGGCCGTCTTCGCTTCAGCCTCTGGATCATTTCCAGACTCTTATTCTGTGCAGAAAAATTATACATGATGATATTCACTATTCAGGACAAAATATATATATATATATAATTAAACAAATAAGGAAAACATTGTTTGGTTCGATGATTCTGTGATTAAAACTAAAACAAATCCATCAAGAACAAAGTGGGAGGTTCAGGATTGCTTCTGCAGAGCAGCAGACACCACGAATGTCACTGATAACCATCAACGTCCGCCGGTTCGACAACGTAAAGAACTGAAGGGCTCCTGCTCTCCCTCGCGTTCTCCGCCTGTGCGTGTTCGTCTACACAGTTCAAGAAGGTGTGTTTGTGGCCAAGTGCGTTACTGAGAGAAAGCCTCGTCTTTCATCAGCATGCGGGGACTCTCCTGGTTTTCCATCCGCCGTCTAGGACCCATCATGCCTGTGCAGAACCGAAAAGCAAGGGGTCACTCCTAACACACAACATACACTGTGAACTAGAGGTGTGCCGATCAATCGGCCGATTTCCGTGATAAAGTGTATGATCGGTGATCACGGTCTCTTGTTGCCGATACCGATCACCTGCATCTCATTTCTCAGCCTGCCTGTGCAGCTGGTCTCCTCTTTCCTTCCCTGTGCGCAACAGCGCAGCAACAAATCCTAAGCAATGTGGAACTATAACGCACTGAGTGAATGGGGAAGTTTGCGTGTTGCGGAGGAAAATTGAAGCACGTGGGGTGAAACATGAAGAAATGCATCTACACAACAAATCTAATCTAATATGGCATAAAAACAATGCCATGCCATACTTGACGGCATTATTTAGCCTCTTCAGAGCCTTCATATGTTTTCAGTCTGTTAAAGATAGTATTACCGATAGCAGTACAATTTGGACAATGTTCGTTTTGTTTTTTTTCTTGGTAAAAGTTATTAAAAACAAATAGTTTTTGTTACGGCCAGTGGCCTTGTGTACGTTTTCTTTTCCTTTTTTGTATATCTGCAGCTTCTAATCAAGTTGACTCCACTTGGAAGTGGATGCAGCCCTGCCTTCCTGTGCTGCTCCCTGAGGCCTACAGCGATTGGCAGACCAATTATCTGCGCCACCAATCCCTGAAGAGGCCTCCCCTTTAAAAACCAAGGACTTCCTGAGAGAAGGCACGGCTGATTCTCTGTTTGGACAGCTTGCCACCTTGTTGGTTGTGTTTTGACTGCTGTAAATTTATTTTACTAGCTTGAACAGCTTTGATAGTGTTTGCTAACTCTGACAAACTTGTCCTGTCCCTGTGGGGGACATTTGTTACTTTTGAATCTCTGGTAGAGACTTGTAGTTTGGTTTTGTTTAAGGTCTTTGATTTACAACTCTGATTGTTTTGTGGATTTTGTTTCATTTAGTACTTTTTGTAGTCAGTCCTTACATTTTGATTATTGTTCATTTTTACCCCTTGTTTTTTTTGTAAAACCCAACAATAAACCCTAAATTGTTATAAACCTTACCACCCGGATTCTTTAATGTTACTCCCCTTTCCCCTAGCAGAGCCGGGTCATAACAGTTTTTGTCTAAATTAAAGGTGAATTTATGGTTTCTTTTTCCTCACAATGTAACCGGTAATGCTTATGATTAAAAAAATAATTATGTGAATGATATCGGTAATCGGCACTCATGGGTGATCGGAACCGGCAAGAAAAAGCCTGATCGGCACATCTCTACTGTGAACTCTTAAGATTTCATCAATATGCACAAACTCTTTTCTAATACCGGATATTTGGAGAGGAAAAATAAATAAAACAAAAAGACAAAGCAGATCCTACATGGTCAGTCAGCTACAAATCCATATGAAAGGTTTACCCCTGTCCATACCCACAGGCCTTGAAGAGGCAATGTACGAATCTTTGGCGGCGCATGAGCTTCATTGTCTTGATTGGTCTTACTGGCTGTACCTGGGAAAAGGCGGATAAAAGGCATTTTGTTAAAACATTCTGTTGCAACCCATTTTTCAGGTCAAAATGTCAGACCTAGGCAGAATCTAATGTTCATGTTTCATTTCCCTTCTTAAAATATTAGACCAATGTAAGAAAAAAGGTGCAGATGTTTCTGCAGCGGTCAGAGGAAAATGTAGACTTTCAAGGAATGGACAGACGGAAGGATGGAGTGACTAACAGATGAATGGATAGATGGTTAATGGATTGGTAATTAGAAAGATGGATGAACGGACAAAAAAAACTGAAAGGATGAAAAAATGGGCAGACAGATAAATGGATGGATGATAAATAAGGGTGCGTTCACACTGCAGCCTGAAGTGACCCAATTCTGACTTTTTTTGCCGGGCCGTTCACACTGTCAGTAAATGGACCTGTATGTGTTCTGCAGTGTGAACGGCAAACGACCTGAAAGTGACCCGCATGTGCAGTAGAGTGTCAGCGTTCTCAGTGATCTGCCAACCGCCATAAAAAGAAGAAGAGCTCAGTGTTTGTGGAAGTAAACATGGAGGCTAACGGTGGAGCTTAGCTACATATTTGAAATCGTTGTCCGGCCGGAGCAACATATTAACAACTTAATCCTCATATAGTCCATCATGGTTGTTGTTTTTCTTCACACTTGCGCGTATCAGGACCCAGAACAGTGAGATTTGTTGAGAATCAGTGACGTTCAGTTTGGATGAATGAGACCTGGAGGTTATGGTTGCATTTGAATCAGATACGTGTCAGATATGGGTCACATTCTAAAAAGAATCCGACCTGAGCTGTTCACACTGCCATGAAAAGATCAGATACAGGTCACATTACGTCAAAAAAAAAAAAAACAGAATTGGGTCACTTCAGGCTGCAGTGTGAACGCAGCCTATGTGGACTGATGAATAGACTTAATATAAATTTTAGAGAATCAGAATAGAAAATATGATAATGAAATCTTATTTCTTCCACACATGATTTCCATTTCCATTCTTATCAAAATCTGAACAAAACAAAAAGTAAATACCTTTCCACATAACAGGAAGGAACCCTGTTTTACTATTGCTATGTTCTGTTTTTTATTTCCAATTTCATTTCGTTTTGTCACGATAGGAACCTCCTTTACCTTTATTTTTTTACTCTCTATTTTATATTTGGGCATAAAAATCACACTTACAGGTCTCCATTTTCTAAGTTGTTAATAGTGTATAAATTCTGAAGCCTTCCATACAAATCGTTTCCATATCTTAGAGAAGATATGTTCAAAATGTCACCTATAATCTAATCAATGATGCTTTCCTCAAAATATTTTACTCTAAATTAGTTTTTTCCCCTTAATTATTTTTTATTGCTTTGTTTAGTCGTTTTCTGTTTCTAAAGGAAAATTTGATTTTTACTGCAATCTACATTTTAAAGCAGTCCTGATGGAATTTCACATGCGTTATCTTTGTAAATAATAATAATAAAGATATGTCTACTTACTGCTTTTATGCTTGAATGATTTGGATCTTCTTGGTGAATTTGGATTCTGAGGAGCAAAAAAAGAAAAAGAGAAGAAAAAATAGAGCTACTTTTTGGTTTGGGTTAAGAAGTCAGGGCAAAAATTCTGAACACTTCCATGAATAAAAGACATGATTAAAAAAATATATATGTTTAAGGGTAAAATAAAGGCACCTTATCGGACTTTCTTTTCTTTGCTGTAAAATAAAAAAAACAGATAAGGAAAAACGGAAAATCTGCAGTGAATCAGTTTTTGAGGAAGGTGAAGAAAGTCCAAAGCTTCACCTTTCTTTTCTGCCCCGTAGGACCAGTCGTTATCGTTGACGTCGTCGTTATCTTCTTGGTCGCTCTCCGACTTGTTGTTGGTGTTGTTGCCAGTAACTATTCTGTAAAACGGCGAGACACGACAGCATTACTCATGAGAAATAACGCAAAACAGATTCCAGAAAGAAACCATGAAGCCAATTCTGATTGGGGGAGCCAATCAGATTCACAGACGGAATCGGAGATAAACACAACGTGAACATCTGAGATGATGCTGGTCTGCACTTTGAACCTGCGGTTAGCTATGCGGCTGCTGTTGCGTCCCATCCCCAGGCATTTCTCCAGGTGCGGCGCGAAGCGAGACGCCGCAATGCTCCGGTTGCAGTTAGGACAAACACACTCTTTGTTTTTCCACTGGTTGTAGACTTGGCCAAACACGTCCAGTCCAGGCTGGTCCACAATTTCTGAAAAGGGATTCAAAATGAGAACAGTGAATTAAACTGTCATCAAATCTCAAACTAAATACTTTAGGGAAAATTCAGCATTTAATCGGAGAACATTTAGTCAGTGAGGAAAAGAAAAATAATGTAGATTTTCAAAATTAATCACAATTTTCACAATTTCTGCCAACAATAAATCTAAAACTCTTGTGAGTTGTAAACAATTAATGGATCCTCGTTCAGCCATGATTGATCCTGTAGTTTTAAACAGTTTCATTATTTCTCTGACTTTAGGTAAAAGTAAATTATAAAGATTGAGACACGTCTAATACACGAGGGATGTTTTCTTGTCATTCCTATTATAAACAACTGAAAGAGAAATATCCATATTTTTACTCCAGATAAACAGAAAGTCTGGGTGGAAAAACAAATGTTTCTAGATACA
Organism: Poecilia picta; assembly: GCA_033032245.1. Classification (NCBI taxonomy): domain Eukaryota; kingdom Metazoa; phylum Chordata; class Actinopteri; order Cyprinodontiformes; family Poeciliidae; genus Poecilia; species Poecilia picta. Next base: position 21,739,295 of record CM065371.1, read on the forward strand.
TTTCTAGTGAAAAATTGTTCTTTAATGCAGCATTTCTTTACACTGAATTTTTTTTTTAAAAACAAAAATTGAATTTTATTTATCATCATGAGATTATATTGGAGAACCGACTCATTTACTGTAGGGTTTTTAGACATCTTTAAGCAAATTTAAGCGAAGCATACAAACGAACAAGTTTGTATGCCTCTGTGTATTAGTTAATATTATCCGCATGTATGTTTGTTTGACAAACTCAGATTTTGGTGTTTTGCTTTTATTCAGTGATGTAATATAATCTTTTTTGCAAGGTAAGACAGACAGTGCTCACCAAAGTCCCTCATGCTTTCTTGGTCCGTGTCATCCAGGAAGAAGTAGCCCTGCTTCACAGCCCGGTGGACCTCAAAGCAAAGACCCAGACATGCGTCCTCCACCAGGTCAGACAGGATGTCCTGAGCCATTGCCTGCCAGGGACGACATGCGGTACATTTCTGTGGTTTGTCTGAGGAGAAAAAGTCTTAAACTCCTTCAAAATAAATTCTGTTTTTGCCTCTTTTTAAAAAACCCACTTGCAAGTTTGAGATTTAACCAAGTCAGACAAAAAAATTACACAACTACAAAAAAAAAAAAACCATTTATGATTCCATTAAGTAAGTGTAAAACCTTTTTTAAAATCAACCCTATGTCAACATTTGTTTCCATCCAGTGTCGCATACATTTTTCTGGTTAAGGTCTGATCTCTGGTGGAAATGAAGTCTCATGCTTAAGGAAACAGCTCAGTCACAATTTGAGCTCGTCTTCATCATCCTGCAATATCCCCGTTCAACAGGGAATTAGTATAATCAGGCAACCAGCTGATCTCAAGCTGCTGCTGAACTTGGACGTGACAAGTTGCAGCAACCCCAGATCATAGTGCTTCCTCCACAGGCTGCTACAGTAGACACAAAGCATGATGGGAGCATAAATTCATCAGCCTCTCTTCTTACCCTGAAGTGCCAGTCGCTCAGGAAGAGGGGAAATCTGGTTTAGTTTTTCTTCGATTTGATCTCTCCAAACTTTCCGGGGATCACTCAGCATTTTTCTTTCTGACCACATTTCTTCTTCAAAGATGATTCTTCTCTTTCACTAGTTTTTAACAACAAGTTGGACAGTTCTCAACCCAACTTTAGTACTTTCCTTCAAGGTTTTCTTTACTCTTCTTAATCAACCGCAGGATGCCTTTTGAAGGTCCACCAGGAGACTTGCACTCCTTTGCTTATTTGGGGGGGGGTATCATAGTTTGGGTGGGAATTTCTTTCCAAATCATGAATGAAATCATCATTTGAAAATGTTACTTTTTGCATCTACACAGGTTTGATCTGATATTAAATCGTCTTTGATGACACCTGTTCACAACAATGCGTGTCTGCTTGTTGCTGCTTTCCACCACCACCACCAACCATCCTACCTCCAGCTTGCTGTTGTCCAGGCTGGACACCGAAAGCTCCTCCATTTTCATTTGCCAGATCTGCCAGATGAGCAGACGTCGCTGTGTTCATGCTGTAGCGCAGCAGAGCGTCGGCCAGAGCTGGGCTGCTGCAGGAGGGAAGCACAGTTAGCAGCACAGATGCCGGTCGGTCACCGAGAAAAAGGGATGCAGTTACTCACAGCGGAGCGGAGCAGAGCAGAGGGGAGGGCGGGCGGCTTCCCGCACTCACAGCCTGAGGAACAAGCACAACGGACACGAAACACGAAAAGGAAAGTCAGCGGAGTCCAAAAACACGGCGCGAGTCCTCCACACTTCCCAGCAGCCCCGAGCTTTGCCGTTCAATGAAAGGAGCTTAGCTTGAAGCTGGAGGAAAACAAAGAGCGCGGCGGCTATGAATAGGCTGGAGGTAGCGAAAATACCAGGCGGTAACAGGAGAGAGGCGGCGACCTGCGTCTACAGCCAATATGGCTGCAACACAGAAGATGTACGCGAGCGGATGCAATTATAACAGCGATGAAAATATCTATTATTTTTTTTAATTGTTTCGCAGTTGGAGGAACATCCAACAGCAGCTAGGCTGCTCGTCCCTGAAGCCAGCGCTGCTGCTGCTGCTGCTGCTGCAGTGCGGCTGTGCGGCTCCCCGCGTCCCTGGAAGAACCTCCGGCAGACAACATTCCGGTTCTCAGCCCCCAAATACAGGCTGTCCGGCGGGGGGAAATGGCGCAACCGCGGTCCCAGCAAAACCTTAATTGAGTTTATTTACCTATTTCGACAGGCATCCATCTTTACTAAGCGATCAGGCAGAAACAATCACACTCTGCACGAGTTCCACCGATGGCCTCCTGTGCCGCAGATTACCCGGCTGCTTTCACTTCGTTCGCCAATTCTGCTCATTTGAAACCCCACCAGAAATAAAAAGCGATACAATTATCACGATTCTTACTTCTTTTTTTCATTTATAAGATGAACTATTAAGGAGTTTAATGAAAAACCTAACTAAAATTACGCGTACTTTAATATGCGCCAGTCTCAGGCAGAAGCAATCGATCTCCTCAGGAGTCACAGCTGCACCGATCCACCGTCTGCTACTTTGATCAAATCCACTTAATTTAACGACCATTGATTCATTTAATGCATTTTAATAACGTCACACTTAAAAATATATCGTTTCTTTATAGAGAAATATAAAGCTCAACCACCTTCTGTCATGGAGATCGTTTTTAGTATTAGAAACATTTTGTAAAATTTCACTGTATATTAAAAAGTATTTATGTATATTTATTTACTACATGCAGAAAATGTTTTTTAGGTGTGTTACTACAATATATGGAGGTAAATTATCTTAAAAATGGACTACCACATCTAAATTGATAAACACAAACACGAGTTGTAATTTTGTATAATCTGCAAGATAAATTATCTCTATTTTCTCCAAACAGTTCTGTTTTTTTAAAGAAAACTTCTACACTTCTTCAACAAAAACACTTAATTGGTCTTTGAAAGATATAATTTGTCACTAAAATTACTTATATCTGTTCTATATTTTCCATTTAAAAAACCTACAAATCCCAAATTCATTTTTTAGTTTTTCTTTAATTATATAATCTCTGACATGACATATACAAAGTGACAAAATTAACCTCAATTACATTCCCAATTCTCCTCTATGAATATGAATTTAAAACAGTTCACATCATTTTAACCAAGAGGCGAATTAACCAAAATAAGCACTTGAAAAATGTAAAATGATCGTGGCGTGAACGAGGAAATGACCATTTCTGTTCTACTGTTATTTTTCTTCTTACTCCCAGGAACTCACTCTAAAGCTATGAAAATATTCTTGATGCAGCTACAATAACTAAACTACATAACGAAGTAAACATTATTGAGAAGTATCTCTGCCACACAAATGATGCAACTTTACAGGCAGCATTTCTTCAGCTCAGTTGATAAAGTGTTCGTCTAAGTTTGCCTATATCAGTGTATGAAGGCTCTGATTCTGTCCGTCAGCGATGCATCTCAAACATGTCCCAGTCCTCTCCACTCTCATCCTGTGGACCAGAAGATGATAGAATTGAATCAATTCATCTTTTATGACGCTCTCCTAACTACAAAGTGACTCGTTTAGAAAAAAATCCAAAAATTATTCCGAGTACAGTCATCGTTTTCAACAGGAAGAACCATCGACATCACCTCATAACTGTTCCAAATATCTTCACTGCTGGTGTCAGTGATGTCTTCGTCCTCCGAATCCTGAGAACCAAAAACAAACAGGAAGCAAAATTACAGCTCAGCGTGAGAAACCTCTTCCTTAACTCACAAGTCAAAAAAACTGTCAGAGAAAAGATCATTGGGTAGCGATCATGCATCATGGATGTGAATCAATATGTCCAAAGTCTCTCTCCCTGGCTTTGTAATCAGACAAAGATTTAAAGAGGAGCAGCAAACGCAAATGAGGCGGATTAGCAGAGCGTGTAAAGAACCGATGGTGTCATCCAGGACATTTTAGAGTGAAAGCTTGTCTCTGCTGGCCGAACATGGAGCGCTCAGCATTAAAATGACAGTCATAAAACAGAGGCTTCTTCAGATTTGTTGCAACACTGACTGCTGTCCTTCCTGCCCATGACTTCACCATTTGCAAAAGCTTTTTGAATACATTTGAATGACATGCGTTATGACACTTAATTTCCATTTTAAATTATAAAAAATATGTTTAACCGGATTGAATGTGTGTGTTTTATTCATATAACTTACTGAAGGTTGACTCGGATGTAGATCTTCTCTGTTGCACACGTTGGCGTCGAGGAACTGCAATTTCTGCAATGCAAGTTGGATCATGATTTCCAGAAAACCAACTTTGAAAACATTGGCGAATTTCAAAGTACTCACGCTGGGATTTTTTTTCAAATATTTCATTTGCTCTTCTGTGGTCAGATTCTGCAAAGAGAATGGAAAATAGATACATTCACCTCCCAGAACATTTGGAAGAACCCAAAGCAAAGATGGACATTTGTAAACACCTTGAACCACTTTTGCAGGTTTTCTGAGTATTGATTCATGTTTGAACGCATCTGTTCATTGTAACGCTCCTTCTCCTTTGCAAGAAGCTTGTCCCAACATTTCGTAGATTTGAGAGTTCTGAAAAACAGAAAAGCAGTGCTGAGTTAGTCAAACTGGATCTTTTCGGGGAACATTTCGGAGGTTTTGGTCATACACTCACTGGCTGGGCATCTTGGGCCGACGGGCTGACGTCCTCTGCACAGAGTAAAAAGTGTTTAATCGAAGTGAAGATCCAATACAATAGCAGCAAGTACAGAAGTATTCACACCTCTTCAACTTCAATTTATTGGAATTTATTTTTGTCGTTTCATAAAGTAAAACTCGCATCACATAAATCCATTACATGTAAAGTGAAATATTTCAAACTATTTCTTTTATTTTTTGTGATTATTTAAACCTTATATCTTAGGATTGTCTGTTTATAACATGAGTAACTGTGAAGCTTAAAACATTAAAAAGATCCACAAGCCAAGTGTTTGAGTTTATTAGCAAGGAAACTGTAAGATTTCATCTTACCAAAGGATTTGCCTTCACGAATCCAATATCTTGTTCTTTAATGATTCGTTGCTTCTCTGTCTCTTCAAAGCGCTGAGGAACAAACAAACTGTCACACGTCTCTTCCTGTTAAACCTAGAAAAATCTCAACTTACATCCAAATATCCCTTTAGCTTCGCATTATACTCATGCTTCATCTAAAAATGACAACAAAAAATGCTTTTAGGGTATTTAAGTCAAAACAACTACGTTCTTTGTTTTGTCCTATGTTGGTACCTTTAGACAGCGTGTGCAATACTCATTCTTCTCTGCTTCATTCAGTTCTCTCCAGCGTTTCCACATATCATTGTACAAATCCAAACCTACTGAAGGTCTGCTTTCTGCAGGGCTCTCCTTCATGAACAGACACAGACCATTTCTGAAAATATGCAAAGGGAGAGAAAATTAGACAAACGGCAACAAAAGTCTGTAAATAATGAGATTAAAGTTCTAATCTAACAGCACAAAGTTTGGGGCTGTTTTCAATGAGTGAAGGTTTGTAAATATCAGAACACAATTCAGTGATTCTTGAGAATAGGGGCAAAATGGGTTTTAATTTTCCCATATTTTTTGTTGTTGTTGTTATTATTTCTCAAATTTATGTATACAAATATGACAAATAATGTTCTGGAAATGTAAAGATGCTAAGGTACAGGCTCCCAGTTGCAACATTTCTTTTTAAATTACATTTCTAAAAGACCTGACCTAGAACGTCGTCATCACCATCTGACAAAAATACATCAAAAATAATTTTTAATGACCCTATTACTGATATTTTACTCATCTTACAGACAAATGCTTCTCAAGAAACAAAATAAATATTTAAAACAAAAAACAACAAAACGTTCATCTGACGGAGTTGACAGAACTGAAGGTGGTGACTAACTAGTGAGTAAAATGAAAACCTTGATACATGGGAAGTAATGCAATTTATGTAAAATACATTCAAATGAATTAACTGCACATTTAAGTGAGATTTGACAACAATTTCACTGAAAGAGTCAGAAAAACTCTGATGGAGTTGACAAAAAGCCAAACTACCTCAATTTATATGATGTTATTCTGAAGGAGGCCATATTGTAGCTCATCAGGTCCGTAAAATCTTTACAATTTACCAAAATTAAGTTTTTATTTCACAAAATTTCATCAAAGTTTTGTAAATTGTCAGTTATGGTGTTCACACATCATGGTTGTGACAAAAAACTTAGGAATAAAAAGAAGAAAAAAAACTAAACAATAACATAAGCTAACCAGAGCTAACTAGCCTTAAGCTAACCAGAGCTAACTAGCCTTAAGCTAACCAGAGCTAACTAGCCTCTTAGCAATGGAAGACAAAGGAAGTGGTCATGGGGTCCTCAGAGCTTCTGGTGCCCCACAATAATGCCTGATTTTTTTTTTTTTACATTCTTTTCATTTCTGACGGTGTTGACAAAAACTAAGGACAAATTTTCATTGGAATTGGAAAATATATAAAAATGATTTTTAATTCAATTTATTGATACTTTTATAATTATTTATATGACTACTTATACTTAATTGTCATAATATATAATTTTAGTATTTCTTTAATTGTTTTAAACTATTATAATGTACTGAGTTCTGCTCCTGGACAAAGGCTTTTACAGGCATCATCCACCGACTACAATGCTTAAAATAAAAAAATATTCAGCAAATACCTAGAAAATATACATTGTTGTGCTCACAGGACCCAGGTTAGTTTAGTCAGATATTTGAAAAAAATTATATTTTGTGTATATTTTATTCAAATTTTGTATTTTATCCATAGGACCTGTTTTGTCCCTATTCTCAAGAATCACTGAATTATCAAAGCTTCTGATTTTAAGCAGAATAATAATACTAAAAATGCTCCCAGCAACTTCCTCAGCCATCTATTGCAAGCTTTGCAAGTTTTAATGTTCAGAGCCTTTTCAGTGTGAGAAAATAAGCTGGAAAAGAGACAGTTCAGTTCATTTTAAGAGGTGGTTAGACAAGTAAAAAATCTGCAGTCAGAGCAATCCCAATTTGCTCTGACTGCAGTACAGTCATGAAAACAAGAGTTATTTCTGCAAGTCTCATTAAACTGAATTTGAGACTTTTAAAGGCCTTTTCAGACAGTTTTTGCATCCAAACTGTATGAAAAGTAATAATTTACTTAAATTATTTTCACCTTAATAGCTTAAGTTAAAACTGTAAACACATGATCAACAAAATAAACCACCTTAAAAGTTTTGCTTTTTTCTAACTAAAGTAAAAAAATGTGACATAAACTATCTCTTACCGAGGTGGCTTCGTAGGCAGGTCTGCATCAATCTGACAGAGAAAATTAACAGATCAAACATCTATAGTACCAAACATTTGTCACCCAGCAAATCGTGCGAACAGCATGCTGAGACAAGGCAGAATAGAAGACTTACAACTGCCGAGAGTCTTGCCCTTTTAGATTTTCGAGGACAAGGTAGACTGTTGTCTTTACTGAAAAAGAGCACACAAAAAAAAGTTTCACAATATAAATTTTGATCAACCGCTTTGTTAAATCACGCCTGCGTCGAGGGAGTTTTGTACCAAAGGTTGTCCGACTTTCTCTTGTGCTCCACACGTCCATGGGCGTGCTTCTTTTTATCCTACAATAAGAAGTCCAATCTGTTAACTTTCAAGTCACTCTTATCAATGAGTATTTATTTATGCATCCACTTCTCATAGTCTACCAATCTTCTAGCAGCACATCGTACACAGTAATGATTTCAGGGATTTCACAATTTTGCATTTTGGGGTGCACTGATAGATTTTTCTTCTTTGTGCATCATCAGCTGATACAAGTGAAGCCTAAAAAAATTCACCAACTGTCCTTTTTTTGGTCTGCCAATTAAGCATATCATAACTTAAATGAGTTTCATAATTTTTATTCTGATTATCGCTTACAGAATTTTCAAAGTCCATTTTATTTGTGGTTTCAGTTGGGTGTAGTTTTCATTTCCATTTAATTTATTGATTAGTTATGGTTTAGTTTGGATATCTAAATACATTTCAGTTCCAGTGTTAAATGTTCTTTACAAAATTAAAGTTTATTGATTTATTGGGAGGGCCATTATCAATAGATTATTTGAAAATGGTCTCAAAACAACAAAATTATCTATTACTGCAATAATTACTGGGACATTTTATCATCCAGCAAACACTTTGGAACCTGCACAAATTACAGTCACCCCACTGTTGCTAACTTAGCAACTTTATTGCTAGGGCTGTATAATAATAGATATATATCGATATTTTCTTTCCTAGAAAAAAAAAAAAAAAAAAAAAAAAAAAAAAAAAATCGATATTCATCTGCAAGTATGGTAACATCCAACTGTTGCCTTGTTCACTCACTGCTTGCTTCACACCAGGTCATCAGGCTTAGAGTGATTCCTTCAGATGTTCAGGTTAAAAAGGTATCAAACTATTCAGAGCAGCTACTTGGTTCACTTTATTTACTTTACTAATACATGTCAGCTACAGTTTGGACTGTTTCAATTAAAAGAAACATGTTTTCTCTCCACTTCTTTGATTCATTTTTCCAGCTGTCCACTTTAAGTCTGTGTCCAACCAGAGCCAGGTATTGTGTAGTTGGTGCTTTTAATCAGTTTTCGGTTAAATTAATTCAGTCCAACTTCATAACAGTCACAAAATGTCACCAAAATCACTCTGTCCCTCTAAAATATTTCAAAAAAATCGCAAAAGTATATTGAATTGTACCGGTCGCTGAATATCGCAATATATATCGTATTGTGGGCAGGATATCATGTATCGTATCGTGAGATTATTGCATCATTACAGCCCTATTTATTGCTATATTTAGCAACTTTTGAAATGATTTAAATTTAAAACAGAGAGAAACAAATCCCCATTGTCCAAAATCCAAATTAGCAGGTTTTGTTAAAGATCAGTGATTGTCTGGAAAACTGCAATTGATGCACCACTACTTGGAACATTAATTAATGATTCAGCCTTTTGATTCAGGTGTTGGAGCAGAGGTGCATCCAATAGTTGAACTAAAGTGAAACTTGGGGATTGGAGTTGCAGACCCACCTAGAATCAGCTATTGCACAAAAATAAAGCGTTAAAGGTAGTTTTATTTGGCTATATGTTTTAAAGACAACATAGTAATTGGCATTTGAAGTGAGTAACTAATAGATAATCTCTCAAGTGAGATTTTAAATCAAAGTGTGACCAATCTCTTATCGAAAACCTTTTTCTTGTAACTTCAAGTCAATTTATTTAGATTTATAAAAGCATAAAAACAACAGATGCTGACCAAGGTCCTGTACAAATGCAAGAACAGAAACATTTTATTCAAAAGTAGGGTTAAAACAAAAATACAACTAGACTCCATGTAGGCACATATTTGGTTTTTACCTTATTTTTGTGAAAGGGAAGCTTGGAAACTCTCTTTTCAGCTTCGGCAATGAGATCCGACAGGCTCCGATGTAAGCGAATCTAAGCAACAATAACACATTTATCACACTTTCCACATTTTGTCCCAATGCAACCTCAATCTGCAAATATTTTCATTGGGATTTTGCATGACAGACCAACAAAGTAGTGTAAATTTATCAAGTGATGGGAAAAACAAACGTTTCTCCGCCCATGAGTAAATCCAACCTCAGCTGTTCTAAGACGACATCAGTGAACAAACGGCACCATAAAAACCAGGCAACACAGCAATAAGGGAGACGTTTAGAGGAGAGCCCACCTTTTTCATCACCTTCTCCCACTTGTCGTGGCATTCCTTAGCTGAATAGGGAGGGAATGCCGTTTTATCCCAGTTTACAGACAATATTGCATCCTGACAACTCGTCGTTTTCTCACTTTCTGGCGTGTTGCTCCTAATACGGTCAACGAGCTTCAGGAGGTTTGCAACGGTCCATTCTGCAGGTGCAGCACATTTGCTCAGAACATATTAAACTCAATTTACCAGCAGCACGTTTTCGTTAGGTCAGTAATTATACCCACCAGATTCTGCACCGTCCTTTTTACTTTTACTCTTTTTCCTTTTACTCATTTTTTTTTAACCAAAACGTCTTTCCTTTTCAATACTTTTAAGTGTGTCGAAGTAAAAGGCAGTAGTTAAAACACGTAACTGAGAAGCAAGCTTTAAAATTAGATTATCATATCAACCTAAGAGCTTTTGAGAAAGTTGTAGCCAAACACATGATGTTCGTCAGTTTTGAAACATTCGCAAGTCCTTTGCTAATGGGCGGAACCCTAGATAAGGACGTCCAATAGGAGAGGAGAGCTAAGAAACGTCACTTGAGCAGCGGAAAGACCAGCCAATAAGATGTGTCCGTGTTTAAAACACCAATAAATAGAAGAAGAGTGCAGCTTGAAGAATGTCTGGTACTCGCCCCCTACTGGCCAGGAGCGTGAACACAGTTTAATATTTTAAAATATTTATAGGTTGTTATAGTTTAAATAAAACCGAAACTTCATAACTTAAATACATACATTTTGTCTAATTATTTACATTTTTCAACAGTTCATTTGCAACTGTTAAATTATAAGCATGCATTATTATTTCAGTATTTACAAATTCCCTAGACTGCATCTATTTCTCAATAACTTAGTTTTCTTGCCTTATAGAAATGTATTTTGTATTACTGTAGTTCTTTTTTCATGATTGTTTTTCCAATGTGCATCTGTCACTAATTAGAGGGTAACATCCAAATTCAATAAAGTAGAATATAAGTTCAGATTAAGCTAATTTGTCAATTTAAAAGTAGTACCTAACATTAAAGCTGGTATTAAACATACTTTTCATAACTCCTAATTTCTGTTACTCTGATATAATTTAACTTCATTAGCTGAAAGCCAAGATAAATATTTCTTTGATTTTATTGGAACATATTTCCTGGCTCATAAAGCAGCAACAAACAAATCTGTTAGAGAGGAACATTTAAAAACAGGAAAAAAATTATGCTTCATTCAAGCTACCTCTTTAACTTCATGCAATTCAAATAAAAAAAAAAAAAAACATTTTCCTTATTAATTGCATGAAAATTTGCAAACATTCTTATGTCCAGTAGTCGGTAACACATTGTAAGCAAAGTCCAAGCCAAAGATTTGTGTGGCATTAGTTTTTTTTTCAGTGCATGAACTTCAGCTCTGCATCTGCCACCCTGCAGAAAGTGAACACAGCAGCGCCTCTCAGCACTCAGGATGGACCACCGTGTTTTCTTCCTGGCGTCCATCACAGAAACCAGTTGTTTGAGAATCCTCCGTCTGGACTTGGAGATCCTTTTTCGCTCTCAACCTGACGATGAAAACCTGATGATTAACAAAGTGATGCGAAATGTCAACAATATTTACATTCAATCCTTTAAGACGACTAGAATGAATTCTATTTGCCGAATGTCGAAATGAGAACAAATTTTAGAGGGTTTGTTTGTCATTGTCTTTCGATGACAAATTTACCCAGCTGATGATGCTGTGGCTTTTGAATTTTTTGTAATTTAAACAGTGAGGTTCACCAGTGGGGGAGATTTGAAGGCAACACCTAAAACACACTGCATACTTGTGTGACGTCACAGGAAAATCAAAAAGATTAATGAAGACATGAGGAGTGACTGGTTCCTCCTTACGTTTCAACTTCCTGTTTCCTCATGGTGCATATATTTGCTAAAACAAAAATATTCAAGCAGTCTTGAACGTCCAGGAAGGAGACAGGATCTCTGACCAGAGATAAATGTGTTTTAGTACAAAAAAAAGACTTGTGCTGAAACGCCTCTCAGAGAAAAAGAAGCAATTACTCCAAAAACAAGGTTTTCACAATTGTTTTTGTGTTTTTTTTTTTTTTTTTTTTGCAATCAAAGGAATTATGTACGATTATAAATGTGACTTTTTGTTACTCGAAATAACCTACGGATGGAGGTGAACAGTCACTTAAACCCAATGTTTTTTTCTGTCAGAAAGTTTCCAATTAGCTAAAAATAATACACTAGCACAAAATAAATATTCTGAGATGTTTATTTTTGTTTTAAAAAAACTGAAGATAGTGCCTAAGAAACAAGAACCTGATTATTGGGAGACCTGTTGTCTGGTCTAATGAAATTAAATTTGAAGTATTTGGTCATAATCAGCAGATAAAAAAGTTAAAAAGTTATTAGAAGTCATGTGAATGGCCTCATAGAAAATTACCATTAATTGTGAGATGCTTGTGGAAAAATGTTTGATATTTTAGGTCATACAGTTCAAAATGGAATTCTACCAATTTTGAGACATGTAGCAAACAGAAATGATCTGGAGAAAACTGTCTGACCTAGAAGTTTGAAAGTTTAATCCGATTTAATGTCAGACAGAGAGGAGCAAATTTACACAGCGAATAAAGCGAACAACCTTGCACTTTCTCTCGTTGCTCTCGTTGCTACTTTCGTTTTACTCGTCTTCTCGTCCTGTGTGCCAAAAACAAACAAAAACTGAACATGCATTCATTTTTTATCTGTGTATTCCAGTCGTCCATTTTTATTTTCATAAGATTCATCAATTGCTGCCAAATACATTTTGGATCAGCTTATTGTTTCTGTGCATTAAAAAGTTGAAGGTGTGAGCATATTTTAGAAGCAAATCAAAACTGTGTCACTATTTTTATATTTATACTTACTGAAGATGGTTTAAGAAACTCCCCTGTGACGTCTATATATTTCTGGAGAAAAATAATCTTCTGTAAAACAGAATGTGATACAATTAGGAACTTTCTTTCAGGCTTCTTGGAATAAAAAAAAAATACAGTAAAGGGACTTACATCAGGTTTTTTCCTCAAGTAATCCCTCTGCTCCTCTTGACTCAGCGTCTACTCAAATAATCCAGAACAATTTTAACTCCCAGCCGAAATTTCAAACACTCGAGTTAAAATGAATGACTGGATGAATACCTGGAACCACGCCTGCAGCTCTTCTGCGTATTTTCTTGTATTTTCCTCAATTATTTCAGCGTATCGATTCCTCTCTGTGTCTGAGAGCCTGTGCCACTCTTCCACGGCCTTTGCAGAACACTCTTTCCTCGACATAGATTTCTCTGCATGTTTCAACATATCCATGTGAAAATATCTAAACACAGATCTGAAGAAAAAAAAAGCAACATTTTCAGGTTGGATTTTGAGAAAGTTTTTTTTTATATCTTTGAGGATATTTTGGTTATACGATGTGGGGAAAAGAATTTCCTCCTTACAAATTTTTTCCTCCTATTTTTGCTCTCAATTACACTTAAATGTTTCAGATAATCAAAAAAAAAAGTCAAACATAACCTGTGTACAGGAAAGAGGTTCGTGTAAAATGTTGATTTTGATTGAAGAAAATTAAAACTTTATTTCCTAAACCTAATACGTTGATGCGTTACCCTTGGAGGCAGAATCAAGATACATTTAACAATAAGCCTTTTATATCCTTATAGGGAGAATCATTTTTCTTTTGTTTTTATTTTTAAGAAATTCATGAGGGGACTTTTTTTTTAACATGTTATATACTCACTGGGAGGGCATCTCCGGCTCACCAGGGTGCATCTTGTGTCGATCCTACATTGAAATAAACACGATAAATTTTAGAGGAAATTCCACAAATGAGGCCTGGAAATTAGGTGTTTGTCTCTTTTAAGAAGCTCCTTCTGGTTCCGCCACTGCACCTTCAGCATGTCATCACAACAGCATTCATCTGTTACGCTGTTAAACGTTTTTTTCGGAGCGCTGCACTGAGAAACAGTTAAAATAATGAGTTCTGCAGATGTTCTGCAGATTGCTGCTGCTGCTAGTCTGGAGGAGCCGAGTGGGGAAGAGGCTCTGAACTGTGTTTTAGGTACAAGTTTATGTGAACAAAGTCAACAAGAGAGAATTAAACCCTAGGAAAACCCCATGTTGCAAACTAAATAATAAGCTAATTGCAATTAGCATATTATAATTGTATTTTACGACAAAACCATTTAATAAAAGTAAATCAACACATGCTGAGTCCTTAAACTTAATTCAGAAAGCTTTGGTGGTGAAACGGGAACATAAATTAATTCAGATTTAAACCTGAACAGATCAGAACTTTGAAGTATTTCTCTTCAGAGGTGAACTTGCACAACAAGCCATTTTGGTCTTTAATTGGGCACTTTCCCCTGGCATCTCCTAAACACCATTAAAAGTGCCACATGGCGTTTATTAGCGCCACTACATGTTTAATAAATGCCAACAAACGTTTAATAGGAACATTCAAACATTAAAGCATTAAAGTTAATTAAACATCTGGTAGCACTTATGTAACTCCGCTCAACTGTTTTGATAGCCAGTAGTTTTCAATGGCAAGTTCAGATGTTCAAACATAAAAAAAAAAAAAATATGCACACACACAATGTTGGTCAGTAGGTTAAACACGAATTTTTAAGAGCTCAAGAAAAAAATCATCATCAGTATTTTGATGCGCCTCAGAAACGGTTCCTGGGTTTGAATGTCATCAATTCCACACCACTGAGCTCACAGCTGCTCCCACCACATCTGTGCGTTTCAAACATCCCAGAAAAATGAAAGCTTACCAAAGTCTCCTTTGGTATATTGATTCCCTTTTCCTTGATGAACTGCTGCTTCTCCTCCTCATCTAACCGCTGAAGAACATAAAACCAAGCGAAAACAAGTGACTGTTTCCGTAACGACAAAGCAGATCTTACAAGTTAAGCTGCGGAAATGCTTAGGGAGTTAAACATACCCCCCTTAAAAAGTATATACATATAGCAGTTGAAAACTCTCATCCTTACTTACATCCAGATATTGTATCAACTTGGCTTCGTATTCTCTCTTCATCTGAAATGACAAACTGTGCTTAACAGACTTGAGGTAAAAAAAAAGGTGTAATTTCTTTTCTTGTTGGACAATCTGTTAATACCTCTGCACAGCGTTTATTGTACTTCTGTTTCTCATTTTCACTCAGTTCTTTCCAGCGTTGACTCATAACCCGTAAAAAACTCGCTCCATGTAAAGGTTCTCCTCTTCTGCCTCTTGCAGAGTTTTCTAAGATGAACAGACGGAAACCATTCCTGAAAATACAGAGAAACAAAACATGACCAAATTGTAAAATCTAAAAAAAGAAATAAATCCAACATTAAGGTGATGAGGACTCAAATTATCTAATCCAGGTCTGAATTTGATAAGGTTTTTTCTAGGGCTGTAGTGATACAATAATCTCACGATACGATATATATTGCGATATTCAGCAAACGATACAATTCAATACACTTTTGTGATTTTCTGGAAGATTTTAGAGGGACAGAGTGATTTTGGTGGCATTTTCTGACTGTTATGGAGTTGGACTGAATTAATTTAACTGAAAACTGATTAAAAGCACCAACTACACAATACCTGGCTCTGGTTGGACACAGACTTAAAGTGGACAGCTGGACAAAATGAATCAAAGAAGTGGAGAGAAAACATGTTTCTTTAAATTGAAACAGTCCAAACTGTAGCTGACATGCATTAGTAAAGTAAATAAAGTGAACCAAGTTCCTGCTCTGAATAGTTTGATACCTTTTTAACCTGAACATCTGAAGGAATCACTCTAAGCCTGATGACCTGGTGAAGCAAGCAGTGAGGGAACAAGGTGACAGTTGGATGTTACAATACTTGTGGATGAATATCGATTTTTTTTTCTAGGAAAAAAAATATCAATATATTTTGCAAAATCAATATCATTACACAGCCCTAGTTTTTTCCTACCTTCGTTAGGCTAAAAAGGCTTTACTACTTTGTGTTGCAGAGAAAATAATGACCGTTCAGAGGTGGGAATAGCAACCAAAGGTATACTCAAGCTGAAGTATAAAGTATTAAGAAAAATACTCAAGTAAAATTTAAAAAGTATTTGATAAAAAAAGAAGAAAGCGTACCCAAGTACTGAGTGACTGTGTGCAAAGATATGTGCAACTTCTAGTATTTTCAAGAATAAAATAAATCATAAAGAGAAATTATTACAAAATAAATTCAAGAAGAAAAACATTTCCAAATAAAATTAATCACAACCTAAACCTACTAACTTTCGCTCTGGAGGGTTTTTCATATAGTGAATTCATGTAGGTCACTTCAGATGTTCTGAATATTTTTTTTGCATGATTGTACACTAATTAAATGTGACTGCAATTAATTGTCAATGGGTCCATTTTAAAGTCTTTGAGCAATGGGAGTTGAAAAGAAGAAAGAAATGAATTCTGCTGAAAGCTCAAAGATGTATTTCAATGTTCACTTCCTGAAAACATTATGCTTTGGAACTGCTTCTTAAACCTATTAAAAGATAAATATGTTACAACAAAGGCAGTTAACTTGTAATAAAATGAAAGAACAAAGAGGTGGGTAGTGAGTCTGACTTACCCAGGTGGTTTCAGAGAAAAATCTTCGTCTTCACATTCACCTTCCTTCAAATTAATAAAAAAGTAACAGATGCTTAACCACTAACAATGATTCTACATATTTTTCAATACAAAATATTTTGTATTTTCTTAATAACATTTTATGTTTTATCTCCAACATACAAAAACTCAAACCAGAACCCATAAAGTCCAATTTATTCTTCCATCAGCCTGGTTTTCCTGCCTGATTAATTTTTTTCCCCAGTTTTTCTTTTCTTTCACAAATACGATAATATCCTAATTGCCAAGAAATGTAAATATAAAATAAAATAAAAAAAGATACAAGTAAACAACTTCATAAACTGATAAAAAAAATTCTTAAGGATTAATACTTATGTCAAAATAAACTCAAGGCAACTAACAACTTAAATAATCAATGTGTCTTGCCTTTTGAAATTTTAAAAAAAAAAATGTTTAATTTTTTTTAGTATAATAGGGAATAATTTTCAAAAGCAAAATTTTTTTCATATCATCTTTTCCACTCATACTTAAATAGATTTAGAATGTGATAAAAAGTATTTTTTTTCCCATAGTTTTTCTGAGAATGTAGGAACCATGAACCGATATTTACTGTTAAAGTAGAACAGAGTAGGACAGTTTAAACCTGCAAGCAAGCAGCATTTCCCGAGAAAGAGAACATTCACTCACATATTCAAGGAAGACCGTTTTCTTTTTCTTTTTCTTCTTCTTCTTCTTCATACGAACACGCAGATTGTTCTTTATGCTGAACGACAGAAGAATTTGCTTTGCTTTAAATTTAGACCGGCAATTTTGCCAAATCAAATGTGAATACCAAAGTTGCTTTTCTACCAAAATTTCTGCATCTTTCTGGAGTATTCTTCAAGCGCAAGTCTGTACTTCTTTGCATATTTAGCCTAAAGAGAGGGTAAGAAGTTAAATGTCAGTTCTTTGAGATATTAAGTACTGTTTTACAAACAGACTCACTACAGACAACTTACTTTCTTTTTGTCTGAGAGTTTTTCATACTCCTCGGAAAAGGCCTTTGACATCAACACTACGTTCGTCCCTGGATTTTTCCTCGTACACCTGGACATACACCTCCTAATATAAGCCAGTTTTGGGAGTTTAGGTGGTTTGGGGAGGTCGGGGTGAATCTGCAAGAAAAATAAACCACACATTTACAAAAACAAGGACGTGTTATTATCCATTTATACTAAATAGCACCAAACTGCAATAACAGCCACATGAGTTTGAAGGTTGATCACTTACATTTTTGTCACAGAAGGGGTTTGAAAGCAAATCTTGAGCTTCATCAAGGACCTCAGGAAGGGTGCGATATTTGCGCATCTGAGGAACAACAATAGAGGCGATCACATAAGCAACATTCAAATTTTTAGCAGCACAATGTCACATTTCGCTTATTTTACACAGCTTTTGTGCTCTTCAATGAAAGGAGGCTTGACTGTTTGTGAGGAATTTAGGCTGATTTATCTTGCCGCTAGTTCAGAGTCTGAAATATTTCCATTTCATACAGGTAAACAAAATAATACAGATGTGCTTAATCTATGCATCTGATGAATGAATCCAACATTTAGACAACAGTAAAGAGAACAACTAAAAACATATTTTTCCATATTGTCCTACTTTTTCTATATATATTTAAATGCTACAGTACTTTAATCAAATTTTAGAAGAGATGGATGGATACCAACTACTAACATTTACTCAATTAGATTATGTTGAGTAACTTCCTTTGAAAAAATGTCCTTTTAGGAGTATTTTTTACATCCATTTACTTTTTACTTTTGAGTAATTATATCATGAAGTATTGCTACTGTTACTTGAGTAAAATTTCTGGACTCTCGACCCACTGAATGAAAAAGTTTTCACCAGACACAGACACACACCTGCAGTTCCTGTTGATGTTTCATAAGAAACTGATTTGGAAAAAAATATATCTTTGTTGCTTAAATAAATTATTGTCATTTTATTCCTTAAATACCACTTTAATTCAACTTTATATTTTGGTCTGTCTGATCATGTAATTTTTAAATCTTAAATTATTGATAATTTGATCAGTTACTAAGTACCTGAGAAGAATATTTACCAAATACCTTTTTTTACTCTTCCCCAAGTCATTTCTTGGATGGCTACTTTTTACTTTTATTTCAGCAAAAATATGTTGAAGTAGTGCTACTCTTATTTGAGTCCAATTTTTAGGTACTGTATGATCACAACACTACATTTTGAGCAGAAAATCCAATCAACATTTAAAGCTGTAGCACTCAGCTCACCGTCCACATGAAGCTCTTCCATTTCTCCTGGCATTCACCTGCAGAAAACGGGGGGAATGCAACTTTATCCCAGTCTACAGCTTTCAATCCTTTCTTATAAGGCCTCCTTTCGTCATTCTCTGGGAGGACGTCTTTCAGAGAAGCAAGGAGCTTCAGGAGGTTTTCCTGCGTCCATCCTGTAGCTTCAGCCCCTTCACACAAAAGAAGGTTGAACGATCTGCTAAAAAATACTGTAGATATCTGAGGCAGCAGCAGAAAAAAGCTTTAATTAGCCGTACTCACCTGATTCACCAGCTTCAATTACTGCATCATTCATTTTAAAATTAAACCGAAATACGTTGAAAATGAGAAAAGCATAACTGAACGATTCTGAGAGATTTTTCCACTCTATCCCCGGTTATCGGCAGAAAACCAGCAGCGAAATAACAACTGTCTAATCGTTCATTCAAACTATTAGAAAAGGAACAACCTGAAACGCGTCTAAAATCTGTAGAAGCCACATGGTGTGTTTCTGTTTTAGTACAACTTATTTCTTCTTCTTCTCCTCCGCCTGCTGCTGCTTCTTCTTCTTTGTATGGTGGTTGGTAAACAACGTATTTGTGTGCATTACCGCCATCTACTGGAGTGGAGTGGAGTTCATAGAACTTCCGAATGAACTTCCAAAAAGGCGGGACCTTACAAATGAAACAGCCAATCAAGAACGAGACGATAGAAACGTTGCCAAGCAACAAAGATGAACTTTTTAGATGGTTTTGAAGGAGTAGCAAGATTAGAGATAAAAATATATATTCAGATTTGTTTTGCCTTTATAAGATTTTATGAAAATGTAATAGTACATTTAAAATAAAATTTAAAAAATTGTTTAAAATAGAGATACAATATTACAAAGCTGGGTCATACGGGGTTAAATGAGCATGTTGTGTTTAAAGTTACAGAATCTGGGTGCACCCGTTATTAGAAAAAAACATGAAAGTTTTTTTTTTTTAAAATCAACTCCTTTTTATTCTGAAAGTTTCACATCCACAAATGCAAAGCACTCAAAACCTATTTTGTATACATTTTGTGCTTTGTATAAAGGAAGTTAAAATTGATCTGGAGGCCTTATCTGCCTTAAATCTGGAAAAACATAAACTGCTCTGAATTTAATGTATTACTCTATTAGATCTGACTTAAATGACAATTCTTCTTTCCAGTAAGTGTGTTTTTCTGTTTTGACAAACCTAAGGTTTTGAATATGTCTTGTCCTTTGGATGACTAACTTTAA
Organism: Poecilia picta; assembly: GCA_033032245.1. Classification (NCBI taxonomy): domain Eukaryota; kingdom Metazoa; phylum Chordata; class Actinopteri; order Cyprinodontiformes; family Poeciliidae; genus Poecilia; species Poecilia picta. Next base: position 21,759,246 of record CM065371.1, read on the forward strand.
TTTTTTTTTAAAATTAATATAAAACACACATCTTGTGTTAAAATGTACTAGTAGTGGTGTAAAAAGCTTTTATAGCTTTTGTAACTTCAACAAAAGGCTAGCCAACAAAACATAGAATTCATACATTTTCCTTTAATATTTACATTTGAGACGTCAAAAAGATAGCAACAGCAAGCAAAAACGTGTTTAAAAACACAAATACCGCCATTTTTGGCATTGCCAAAAACCACTGTTGTCCTACGTTAAAGCCTGCATTCATTTTGCTGCACAAATACATCACAAAACCTTTTAATCAGAATTTGTCTTCCAGTAAGCAAATTGAAACAATTGTTCTAATATTACATTCAGTGTAGTTGCATGGAAAAGACATACAGGTTTGGCTATGAATGCAATAATTTTAAAACTTTTTAAAAATACATTCTCTTCTCTTTTTTTAAATTACTTGTAAAACACTCCTCTTTTTGTCATGGATCAACTAATGTTCAGTTGACATGCATTCCATAAAAAAATTATGTAAAATGCAGATGTGCTATACTTTCTGGTGTGAGAAGCTACAATTAGAGAGCAATGTATCCTCTGATTAAGTCTGCTTCAGTCAGTGCTTTCTTTTTCATTACATTCAATTGTCAATAATCACTCTAGCATGCTTTTCTTTTCTCAGTTTTGAATTTCAAATGATCAATTTTTGGGGGCTCGTCCGGGATGCCCCAGAGAATACCAGTGCATCAAAGATGAGTTATATTTTATGGAGAGCATGTTAACTGAATTTTTGATTTTGTGACAGTCAACCATAAAAAAACATTTGAGTTTTCTTGTTTGTTTTTTTACAAGCTTTTTTTGTTTTTTGTTTTTTTAGCAAAATACAGAGATCATACAATGTTTCGCTTTAGAAATGCATAGGCAAAAAGTTTTCTGAGAAAATTTAAACTAAGGGGCTTTCCAGAAAATGCTAAAGCTATCAGTAATCACCCTCAATAAATATAATCTGCATCTTCATTCATCATGATACAGTAAATAAATATTAAATATCTTGTTTTGCTCATCAGGGAATTAAAAATTCACTTGAGCCTAAAATAAAATAACTATACAGTTCTTTTAGGATAAAAAAAGTGTTAGCAGCCATTATTTCAGATGTCTACAAAGGCATCTGAGTTTCACAGTACACATCCTGTCCAGGCTCCTCCTCAAACGTCACCTTGGCGTCATCAGCATCCAGCTAAAATAAACAAGAAATATGGGATTTATGAATGCAACAGAGCACATTTTCACCATTAAATAACGAGAAGACTCTTACACATTTCATTTCCAGTTCGGTGAAGAGACGTCCAGTCATGATCATTCTGAGAGGGATGGTGAGGATGAGAACGAAGGGAAGACCAAGGGATATTGGGCTGGACTTTACCAGCCACAGGATGCCGAGGCAAACTACCTGGATGGCCGTGTACAGGTGCATTCGTCCTGTGCTTACCTGTGTCAAACATACACAGATATCAGTCACGCAAATTGGGTCCTAAATATGATCAATCAATCAAATTTATTTCTATAGCATATTTCAATAACTATGCAGTCAATAACTATGCATCATAAAAACACAAAAATACAAAGTCATCAACAACTGAAACATTACATTTTTCCAAGTGCTGTCATTTCACATCAGAATTTTGATTAATGTTTCATTTATTGCGGTTCAAAAAACAGCTCTAACCAGCTGAGGTTTCAGTCTACTTTTAAAGGAACTCAGTATTTAGGCTATTTTACAATTGTCAGGAAGATTGTTCCAGATTTCTGGTGTATAGAAGAATGCTGCTTCTCCATGATTGGTTTTGGGGATGCAGAGCAGAACCAGAAGACCTGAGGGGTCTGGAAAGTTGATACACCAGCAGCAGATCTTTAATGTACGGTGGTGCAAAGCCATTAGTGATTTATAAACTAACAGCATATTAAAGTTTATTCTCTCAGTGTAGGGACTTTAAAACTGGTGTTATGTGCTCTATCGTCCTTGTTTTAGTCAGAACTTGAGCAGCAGCGTTCTCAAATCAGCTGTCTGATTTTTTTAGGCAGATCCGTGAAGACACCATTGCAGTGGCTAATGCAACTAAAGATCCTGCTGAGGCATTACTCCTGTATTCCTGGAAATGTTCTTTAAGTGATAGGACGCTTTTTTTGTATGAAAAGAAAATCATTGATAAAAACGCTACGTATAATTGCGTACATGCTGTATCTAGGCATCTACATGTTTTTGGATTCGCTTCTTTCCTGCGTTATGCTCTTCAGCTTCTGTGAAAATGACGGGACTCTTACTCTGGTGGCATAAGGTTCATCTGGATGGTATTTCTTTGGAATGAGGAGAAGCAGCATGCGATCCCACAGTTGGATGCCATTCAGCGACGTCACTCCCATGTAGAGGAAGATCCCAAACAAAGCTGACATGGGAATCAACTTTAGGATCGGCTCCATTAGAATTGAGAGACCTGGATAAACGAGGATATGTTTTTATAAAGGAATCTTCATTTCCACAAATCGACACATGAGACGAAGACAATAAGCAGGACCTACCAACAAGCAAAGCTACCACAATGCCACTGATTCGCTGCTCCACTACTCTCTCTATCTTGGGTTTCGTTCCTTTGCTCATGACTGTGAGAGCGTTGGCGTGGGTTACAGTTCTGACCGTGGCGGCACTCAGCCAAGGCACACCAAATATGGCGCTGAGTCCTCCCATGCCGACCAAAACCAGCAGGTCAAAGTGGAACCCGGACCCTTTGGCCATCTTCCGCTCAGGTTTACTGATGATCAGACTGCTCAAAGCAAAGACAGGAGGGATAAATAAATATAAATGAAGGTCACACTCTCTGGTGCTAAAGATTTAGAGGCAAACTACAAAACCTTTCCACAATTTGTCACTTTATAACCACAAGTGTCAAGATATTTTTGCTTGGATTTTAAGTGGCAACAGCACAAACAAGGTTGGGGTGTTTATTCAGCTTTGCACAGGTTTTCCTCCAGTCAGCTGTTGTGCGATAAACTCTGAGAAGCTAAAAGTATTCCTCATAGCATGATGCTAATGCCTCCATGTTCTTCTGCAGTGAAGATGCATTCAGGGTGATGGTCAGTGTTCGTTTTTCAAAACACAGCGTTTTGGCAAGTAGGCCAGAAACATCTGTTTGATCTGAATCAATGATAGCATAATTTTCTAGATATTTACTTTACCCTCTCCATTGTGACCTGTGGCAAATGTAAACAGGACGACTATAGGCTTTTCTTCGGCAGTAGATTTATTTTTCACCAAATTCTGAGCTCCTTCAAAATTACCATGGTGGTTTTGAGAAAAAGGGGCTGAAAATACTTTTTTTTAAATTTGCTTTATAAAAATATGTAAACAAGAAAACATATACTTCTAACTTATTTGGGTTGGTCTGTCACATCAAATCTGACTAAATTATCTTAAAGTTTGTGGCTGTAACAAAATGTGGGAAACGTCAACAGATGCATCTGTTTTTGCAGGACACTGTAACTCACGTAGTGATCTGAGACTCCAAGAAGATGAGAATGAAGACAAGCAGAGCAGGAACGCAGGATGCAAACATCAACCATACGGGAAAAGATTTGTGCTCCCCAAAGGGATTGATAAGCCAGCCTCTTTTGGCCGGATTGGACACCGTCAGGCCTTTAGGAACAACCAGTTTCTGCACATAAGAAGTAAAATGTTGTCAGTTCAGGGCATTAGAGGTTTACTGTCTGTCTTTTAAACAATGTGGAAGCTTTGAAAGAAAAGGCCAACCTGAGTGTAGGTATCCTCAATGTTATAATCTGCAACAATCATGAGGAAAATTGCAATGGGAACTCCAAAGTCGCCAAGCAAGCGCCTGACCTGAAGAAGAGAGGCAAAATCCAAAACAGTTGATTATTAAACCCACTTCCATATTGCAATAAATTGACTTTATTGATCTATCACCAACTCTAACATGAAGTAGAATTGATTAAGCTAAGTTTTTTCTTATTACAAGAATAAAGTCATAAGGTTACAAAAATAAAGTTGCAGTAATACAAGAAAAGTCAAAATAACATGGGATAATAATAATATAATATAATATGGAACAATGTCAGGTTTAGCAGATTGAAGTCATAATATTTTAAGAATGAACTCTAATACAAAAATAAAAATTAAAATGGGGAATTTTTAGCATCTTGTGAAGTTATACTTTGGTATCGATTTTACAAAAATGGACTGAGCTGCTCACATCAGATCTCAACAACCCTAAGAGCTTTTATCAAAAAATTTGTAACCTTAAGATATTTTTATATAGTCAATATTATTAATGTATTCTCTTAATTAAGCAGATATATTTTTAGCCTGGCCCTGATACTCCATTGTACAACTCTGAGAAGAGATTATTGAAAAGAAAGCCACATTTCTTTTTTTAGAAAATAGAATGAGTTGATTTTCTTAAAATGGAAAAATCAGATCTGGTATGAAAAAAATATAAGAACTAATTTTTAAGTCAAAAAGCTCAAAATAAAACATGAAAAATAACCTGTAATAACAACGTAAACGGAGTTGACCGTCGTGCAATGACTCACATTTCCAGGAAGGAAAGTCCCGTTCTTGAACTGCCGCAGGAAGAAAGCGATGAAGAAGCAGCCAAACATGAGGCACATAGAGAGCAGGGCCGTGTTCGGGTACGGCGGCTTCACGGTGCTCTCAATCACCGTCGTGTTTCCCGTTTTGTTGTCGTACGTTGTGATCCACTCCACCCTTGGGTGCCAGGGATTTTCCAGTGTTGCATTCACATGATCATAATTCATAATCAGCGGATGCGCCTTGAAGATCTGAGAAGAAGTTGACGGAGAGTTAACAAAGAGATGTAAGATGATTTATTTGCGGAGAGAGAACACATCTTTGAGTTTTCGTTTACCCTTCCTAGCTTGGCAAAGGTTTCATAAATGAAGATGATGGAGATGAGAATGGAGAAGATTTCCTGGGTGAAGCGTGAGATGTAGCGCACCAGAAAGCTGCCCTCAAAGGCGACAATGATCACCACGATGATGACGAGCCACACCCCGACCCACACCCTCCCGACGATGTACTCGATGTCCTGGGACTTACAGAACTGAACGAAGGAAATTAGGGATGAAATGAGTCGCGACCATCATCAAATGTTTTTTAAGACCCAACAGGTAAAACCAGTGTTGTATAAAGTACTGAAATCTCAGAGTCAAGTAAAAGTTTAGGTTCCTCTCCAAAATATAACTTTGGTAAAAATCCAAGTCACTGACTGAAATGTTACTTGAGTTAAAGTCTTAAAGTATCTGAAACGTCTTGTAATTAAGTATGGAAATTACTGTAAATATGTTTGTACTCAAGTAATGTAATGAAAAGTATAAGTAAAAAGTAAAACAAGGCAAACGCAGTTTGAATGACATTTTTGATATTTTGGTAAACTTGTCAAATACAGTTAAAGTAATAAACACAACCAAGTGCAGGCAAAATTAAACCTGCTAATAGATAAACCTGCAGGCATCATTTAGTTAAGGAAATTAAGTGCTTTACCTGTAGCACAAGGTTATTTAACCTGCTTTACAACTGACCCAGCCTTTGACATGAACCACATATGGATATGTGGTTCATGTTGTATGGGGCTCCATTTGTGTCCGACTTCTCGCTTTTTTGTAACAAGAAACTAAACCACACATTGAAAATGTATTGAAGTAAAAGTATGCTATTAAGTTCGGAAATATAGTGAAGTAAAAGTGAAAGTTATCAAAAATTTTCATACTCGAGAAAAGTATGAAGTAGGCCTACTCCAAAATATACTTAAGTAAAGTAGTGAAGTCTTTTTACTTCTTTACTATACAACACTGGGTAAAACTCACAGCAAAGAAGGCCTCTTCAAACACCAAAAGAGGGCCGGAAAAACCGATAACCAGGATGGGCTGAGCTGCGACGAAGCAGAAGATGATACCCTGGATGCTGGTGGAGATGAGGAGTTCCGACACACCCATCATGTTGTCCACCTTATCAGCTGCAGAGCGAAACGTTTAAAAGTTATTCAGGGCTCTATCTGGAAAATAAAACCACATTTGGATTTGGGTACACACCCAGCAGGCCTCCAAAGGTGATGGCAGGAGACAGAGCAGCAAAGTAGATGAAAATAATGGCGGCCAGAGCCTGGGCGTTCAGGGCATCCGTGAGGTCGCTCTTGTAGTATTGGTAGCGTCTCTTTATGTCTCGCATCATCCCGCCGAATGGCCGACCGGTGCGTGAGAGCGGATCTTCAACGGAAGCTGCACTCGCTATAGAAACTGCAGAGAAAAGCTGTCAAGTTGAAACTGCTCCCAAATCTGTATGTTGGTGAACATATTGGTCTTAACATGAGGAAATTAAGTAAACACAAGTTCACAAGTGCACAAGTTCTGTCTTGTTTTTTCAACTTAATGTGCTGCTTTTTACCCACAGATGCACAAAGTACCCAAAGATTGTACTCAAGTAAAATTAAAGTGTAGCCGTCCAAAAAATTACCCAAGTAAGAGTAAAGAAGTATTTGACTCAAGTACTGAGTAACTGATCAAATGATAAATTATTTTTATATTTAAAAATTACATAATCAGACGGACCAAAATATTAAGTGGAAATTTTGGTATTTTGAGTAACAAGATGACAAAAATTCATATAAATAAATAAATAAAAAAAATAAATTTGGGCAAAAGAAAATGTTTCCACATCAGTTTCTTCCAATATAAAGCTGAACTATGTTAAAATATGTTTGATTTTCAGTCAAGTAAGAGAAGCAATGCTTTGTAATAAAATTACTCAAGAAAAGTAAAAAGTACAGCATAGCAAAAACACTCCTAATAGCACATTTAAAGAAAAAAGAAAAAGTTACTCAAGTAGATGTAATTGAGTAAATGTGTGCAGAGTTACTACCGAACTCTGCACATTTAGCCTGAATAGTGAGCGTATGGTGGGATAAAGAATGAGAAATCCACAGTGTCCTGCTGTGTCAGCACTGGGAATGGTACTTCTGCTTCTCTTGCTGTATCTCTGTTTATTTATAAATAGTTAAGGATCAGCTGGACGTATGGAAATTACATTTTTATGAACAACTATTTATTGATATAATGCTTTCTAAATGCTCCCACCTGTTCAAATAACTATAAACCAAACTGACCATCCTGGTTTATCTGGTTGTATTGTGTTAAATATGTAGTAGTTGAATCCCAGAGCGATATTTCCCCTTAGATGTGATGAAAGTTTTCACCAATCATTATTTAGCAGCTTGTCCGACTAACTAGTGTTAATAATCTGGTGCTGCTGTTTTGTTTATGGTTTGGTACAACCTTTATTAGCTCCACTGGTTGACAAAAAAGCTAAAAAAGACTTAAAATAAATATCTTCTATAAGTAAGTGAAGATTGCACTCTTTGTGGCTGTTCTCTAAACACTGAATATTTTTCACATTCCTTACCAGCATACCCACTGAGTTTGGTGTCATGGTAAACAGGGAGTCTCCATCTTAGTTCCAGTTTCACTTGTTTGAAACTGCTATGTCATGGCCATAACTGTTTATATGGGCAACATATGTTTGAGCTTCTGACAAAAAAATCTCCATAAATCTACAGGATTTATGGAGATCTAAGTGTATATTAAAATATAATTCAGTGTGAGGAGATTACGCTCCTGCATTAAAATTTCAAATTTCTTTGCGCATCTTTACCAGAGGTGGTTTTAAAGTAACTCTCACCTCTGCGAGCTTTGGAGTCCCTCCGGAGCGTCAGGTCTTGGGAATGAAGTCTGTCCTTCAGGAGTTTCTTCTGAAAGCTGATGATGGAGCTGAGCATCCCTTCATTCTTGATTTCAGTGGGTGGGATGACAATGCTGCAGTCGATAAAATCCACCAAGGCATCCGTTAGCTCCCTGGCCGTCTTTGCTTGAAAGGCCTCCTGGTTAAAAACCTCAGATGGGGAAAGTGGGGAAAACTTTCTTATTTCTCTCACAAATAATTTGATATAAAACTTGGTATGTTTGGCAAATGTCTCACTTTATCAGCCATCAGAGCGGCCATGGCTCGGCCAGTCTCGTGGTAGTCCAGGTCAACCTTGCTGGGGCCAACCAGAACAAAGACGAAGCGAACGGGAACCGGGGCCTCCAGAGCTGAGTCGAGGGCCACCGCTTCCTTCAGCCGCACAAAAACAATCGTGGCTTTCTCCAAAAAGTCCAAGGCTCCTGGTCAGAGAGAGACACAGTAGATGTTGTGTTTGAACTTTGATAAAATAAAAATGATGGCCGTAAGAAACCAGTTCCGTCACTGCAAGAAGGTAAAATAAGAATAAAAATTGGAGCTCACCTACGAGCACCATGCAGGCCTCAACATGATCGGATTCATCTTTCTGAACAACACAGGAAAAAAAACAAGAGTCAAAAATATCTACTTTATCTTTCAGAATAAGATCAAGTAAATATGCTGGAAAGGAATGTGAAAAATATTCAGTGTTTAGAGAACAGCCACAAAGAGTGCAATCTTCTCATACTTATAGAAGATATTTATTTTAAGTCTTTTTTGGCTTTTTTTTCAACCAGTGGAGCTAATAAAAGTTGTACCAAACCATAAACAAAACAGCAGCACCAGATTATTAACACTAATTAGTCGAACAAGCTGCTAAATAATGATTGGTGAAAACTTTCATCACATCTAAGGGGAAATATCGCTCTGGGATTCAACTACTACATATTTAACACAATACAACCAGATAAACCAGGATGGTCAGTTTGGTTTGTAGTTATTTGAACAATGGGAGCATTTAGAAAGCATTAAATCAATAAATAGTTGTTCATAAAAATGTAATTTCCATACATCCAGCTGATCCTTAACTATTTATAACAGAGATACAGCAAGAGAAGCAGAAGTACCATTCCCAGTGCTGACACAGCAGGACACTGTGGATTTCTCACTCTTGATCCCAGCATACGCTCACTATTCAGGCTAAATGTGCAGAGTTCAGAGGTGAGTAAAGTGAGTAGCAGTGAGAGTAAAAAAGTCTTTGGTAAAAGACCTGCTGTTTTTGTTAAAGTTTTCTTATTGAAAAATATTTTGTTATTTTGTTATTTTTTGTTACTTATATAAATTATTGTCATCTTCTTCCTTATAATACCAATACTTCCACTTAATGTTTTTATTTGGTTCGTCTGATTGAGTAATTTTTAAATATTAAATGATTGATAATTTGATCAGTTACTCAATTCCTGTGTACTTGAATATACATTTTACTAAACATTTGTTTACATGAGTAATTTCTTTGCTGCTACATTTCACTTTTACTTGAGTAAAAATATGTTGAAGTAGCACTAATCCTTAATCAAGTACAATGTACTCTGCTCACCAAAAAAGCAGAAAGTATCCATCCAAGAAATTACTCAACAAAGAGTAAAAAAGTATTTGGTAAAATGTCTGTAGTACTGAGTGACGGATCAAATTATGAATCATTTAATATTTAAAAATTGCATAATTTATTGACCATGTTTGTATTTTAAGAATGAAAATTGCAATAATTTATTAAGGAAAAAGTTCTTTTTTCCAACAAATTACATAATTAAATGTAAGTGAGTAAATGTAACTAGTTACAACCCAACTCTGCGTATATGTTGCCTAATGCTCTGCAGTAGTAAAACCAAAGACTTTCCTCTATGAAAAATTGAAAGAAATAATATCAGAGATTATTCTGAAAGGCAGACTCGTTGTTTTATTAGAAGAACTTACTCTCTCCCTGACCGAAAACCTGTGCAGGTCCGTCCTGTCGGTCAGCCTTTGGCTCTCTGCGTCAGCGGATTCACTGCAGGCAGAAACGTCACAAGCTTAAAGCTTTTTCCTCACATATATAATGCACACAAGTTAGTCAATTAAATCTTCTCATTTAAATTTCTCAAAAAATCAAAAACAATCTGAGGACCTTAAGGTGTCAAAAAGAAGCAAATGCAGAAAAAGAGACAGTCGTTTAATAAATAAATAACTAAATCCATTATACTTAAACGAGGGGTCAACAATCTTTTAAATGCAAACAGCTATGAAATAAATTGTTTCCAAAGACCCCAAATAATAAGAAAAAAGAAAAATAAGATATTTACAAAATAAAAGTTTTATTTTGAAAGCTATCACTGCTTAGAAAACTTAAATGTTATATTTTTGATAAAACAAATGATCATTGTTTTTAACACTCTGATTTTTCATGTCATAAAACTACACCCCAGAATAATATAATAATTTTAAAATAAATAAAATCACATTTTAAAAATGGTTTTATTCTTTTCCTTCAAATGGATTCCTTTCCTTCAAATCGGAGTAATACCTAACATGATAGCATGCCTTCTCGTCCAACATCAGTGTCTGACCTCACAAATGCTCTTCAGGAACAATATTCAGAAACACACTCTGAAACATCATGGTTGAAGCTGTCACAACTCCAAAGGAAGGGAAAATAATAAGAGACCAAATCTTTTGCAATATATTGTAAATTTGAATTTATTAATTTCTTATATTGTAAAAAAAAATATTCCTAATTCTGCTTTTAACATGCAAGGTAACTATTGTCCAGATGTGTTGCCTTGCAGGCAGATTGTTTAGTGGTCAGTGGTGGGTTCCCATAATCACAGGTTTGTGCTTTACAGCAGCAACTTTCTCTAACTAAAGCAGTTAAACCCAAACCTCCTGAGTGGAGCTTTGGTTAATTGCCTGAGCTGAAAGCCTAAATGTAGATCACCGTGTTTGAGTCACTGCTGGGTGGCGTCTCAACGGATACCTGCGGTTTTGAAGCAGAGCGTTCAGCACACCTTCGCGGTCTCCAGATCTAATCTCTTTCTTGCTAACCATCTCACCAACCATCTTCTCAGCGATGGCAGCCAAAGTTTTCTCTTCGCAGTCGAAGATTGTCACAACTTGAGAGGAGAAATATTAGAAGACAATTAATAACACAAGGAAAATCATCTGCTTTAGCACCGTTTTGCAAAAGTGGCATTCAAAAATCTGTTATATTTATTGTACTTTTGAGAAAAAATGAATGCAATGCAAATGTTGCTAGACTTCTGAATTTGAAGTACACTGCAAAAATGCAAAATCTTATCAAGTATTTTGGTCTAATTTCTAGTGCAAAATAAGAAATAAGACAAAAGAAGATATTTTTCACAAATCTGGAATAAACTTTCAGAAAACTGCAAAACAGCTGAAACACAGAGTTCTTTTAAGTCTAGAGTAAAAACCCAGCTGTTTAGAGATCCTTTTGAAACATAATCAGTGAAACATTAATCAAAAATCTGATGTGTAACAATGACAAAATGTAATATTTTGATGTTGACTGTGTGTTCGATGACTTTTACTTTTGTGTTTTTATGATGTAAAGCCCTTTGAAATGCCTTGTTGCTGAAATGTGCTACACAAATAAGAGTTAATTTGATTTGATAAGTGAAATAATCTGCCAGTGGAACTAATATATTTTCATCAATGTTAACGATTATCAACTTAAGTTATCAACAAGTTACGATTATCAACAAGTTCTTATATCTTGCTGAGAAGTTACATGTAAGTTTTGTCTTATTTCAAATATATTAAGATATTTTCACTAGAAACCAGACCAAAAATACTTGGTGAGACTTTGTGTTATAAATGTAGATGTCAATACAACAAAACCCTGAATCAATATTTAAACCTCTAAGGTTCAGTGGGACACACACACCTTTTAAAAATCATTAAATATTAATAATAATAATAATAATAATAATAATAATAATAATAATAATAATAATAATAATAATAATAATAATAATAATAAATTTTATTTGTAGGCGCCTTTCTGGACACCCAAGGTCACCTTGACATAGAAACAAGTACATTATAAAATACATACCAGCAATAAAAAAAATAAAATAAAATAAAAAAACACAAGATTTATAAAACATATTCCCAAAGAGACACGTTTTCAGAAATGTTAGCGCACACTGACCGGTGTTCATGGTGCGCCGCAGCTGGATGAGGCTCTTGAAGGTGAGGTAGGATATTTGGGAGGATGCCCAGACCCCAGCCTGCGGGTCCAAGCTCTCCTCGTAGCCTGCCCATCGGCCCGTCTCCTGCCAGTAGCCCTGCTGCTCCTGCTCCTTCATCTCCACCTTCTGCTTCACACACCTGTGAGCGGACAGAGGCACGCAGAGGTGAGGACATGATGGAGCTGCTGGTGAAACGAAGAGCTGCACAGGGCTGGAGGATGAACTGGAGCTGTGCCGCCTACAAGCACAGCCTGAGCATGTGGTTTGCAGCTGAGGTTTCTGTGACCACTTCATGTATACGTGACGGGCCGTCGGTCAGATAAATGACGGACAAGACAGTGGCTTGTTTGTAATAAGTAGAGAGCGCAACCAGAAAGATCTGCTTCCTCTTAGCCTGATTTTGACGTAAACTCTGGTTAAAACAAGAGAGTTTTTGGAACTCTAACTCTGATTTTTCTTCAAGCAGTTAAAACATGAACGTGGTTCTTCTGTAATTACTCAGCTGATTCGTTTTCCAATATTTTTGTTGTGTACTACAATATTTGGATTGAATCTAGACTGAAACTACTTGGTAAGATTTTGTGTTTTTGCAGTACATTTTTGTGCAGCCTTCTTTACTCTGAAACACCTAATTCAAATCCAGTTTAAACAGCTGTCTCCAGTTGCCATCTAAACAATGAAGTTGATATGGGAAAAAAAAACATCTGAATCCTCAGAAAAAAGTTGGGATTATGAAACTGAATTCAGATTTTTTTAAGTATAGCAACTCTAGGAAGGCGTCTGAGGTTTGGTAATTAAGTTAAGTGGATGGAGAATGAAGCATGGGAATGGCAGCATAATGCTGTGAGGATGCTTTTCTTTTACAGAGACGTGGAAACAGGTCAGAAGTCGTGAAAAAAAGCCTCATGCGCCACCATGTCTGGGTCTATTACAAAAAATCCCAACCAAATACAACCAAGTTTGTGATAAAACAATGGAAACACTCAGTGGTGCGTGAATACTATTGCAATGCCAATATGCTTGATAGAGGGCAACGAAACTTTCTGCCGTGGTTCAGTTGACTTCTTTTCAAGCACGTCGGATTACCGTGACCTGAATCACTGGAAGACTTCAGAGACCAGAGGATCTGATAAAAATCACCTTCATGCTTTACTGCAAGACCCAAACACACAAGATATTAAGGGTGTTGTTTTCCCGCAGAGCAGCAACAGGTACAACACCGAGGTATGTCAGTCGTCTCTGACAAACTGGACATGGATCAAGAGGAATCAGGAAGGTGACGCTTTGTGTCTAAAGTAAACATGGTGGCTATCCTGTTTCAGGAGGAAACTGGCTGCAGGGTCTGCTTCGTCGCTGGTTTCTGTCAGCGGCGTGAGTGACGGATCACCCTGGACAACGACTTGTTTGCACTGTCAATACGTCTTGAGTGGTTCGGTATGCGCCGCGTACCTGGCAGTCTTCCACTGGGAATTTGGTTGGAGGTTGTCTTCCTTTCTGCTGAAAGAAACATTATTGAGCAAATTAGAGATAATTTAGAAAATGTACATATGAAAATGGTCAAGTGTTTGAGAGGGAGTTTATCCAGAGTGTAGTGGTTGATCTCCAATCCCCAAAGTTGGGGAAAGGACCCAAAACTTACACTCAAGTAAGAGTAGCTGCACTACTTTGTCATATTTTTACATTTACTTGAGTAACTTCTTGGATATAATGTACTTTTAGGAGTATTTCTACTATGCTGTACTCTTGAGTAATTTTATTATAAAGTATTTCTACTGTTACTTGAGTAAAATGTCTGGATTTTCTACCCACTGAATGAAAAACAAATATATTTTAACCAAAACGTCACCAGACACAGACACACAGCTGCAGTTTGTGTAAAAGTTGCTTCAGTTTTAGTTAAAAGAAATTGATTTGAGAAATTTTCTTTCACCTGATTTTATTTATTTTTGTTAATTATATAAATTGTTGTCATTTTCATTCTTAAAATATCAATATTTCCACTTAAATTTATATTTTGTTCCATCTGATTATGCATTTTTTCAAATATTAAATGATTGATAATTTGATCAGTTACTTTGTATTTGAGTAGACTTTTTACCAAATATTTTTTCTTGAGTAAAAATATGCTCAAGTAGAGCTACTCTTACTTGAGTGCAATTTTTTGTACTCTGCCTACATCTGAGGAAATTTTAAAATTATCCATCCAAGAAATTACTCAAGTAAGAGTAAAAAGTACTATTTGGTAAAAAGTACTAAGTAACTGATAAAATTATCAATCATTTTATATTTAAAAATTACATTATCAGATGGACCAAAATATACAGGTAAGTGGAAATTTTGTTTTTTATGGACGAAAAAGACAATAATTGATATTAGCAACAAAAAAATAACAAAATCAGGTAAAATAAAATTTTTCTAAATCAGTTTCTTTCAATAAAAAACTTATGAAACTAACAAAAACTGCAGCTCATTCAGTGGGTAGAAAATCCAGAAATTTTACTCAAGAAAGAGTAAAAATACTTCATACTAAAATTATTCAAAAGCAAGGCATAGTAAAAATACTCCTAAAAGTACATTATATCCAACAAGTTACTTAAGTAACTTTAAATTTATTTTTCTTTCAATGGGTAGAAAATCCAGGAATTTTACTACAAGTTGCAGTAGAGATAATAACATAATCAAATTACTAGTGTAAAAGTTGTTTTACACTAGTAGTTGTTTTACAACTAGTGCATGGTTGTTTGTCCTGTGTGTCTCTGTGTTGCCCTGCGACAGACTGGCGACCTGTCCAGGGTGAACCCCGCCTCTTGCCCGGAACGTTAGCTGGAGATAGGCACCAGCAACCCTCCCGACCCCATTAAGGGACAAGGGTGTCAAGAAAATGGATGGATGGATGGATAGTGTAAAAGTAAATAGAACAGCGTGGTGAAAATACTCATACTCATAAGTGTTTTTTTTTCAGAAAGTTACTCAAGTAAATGTAGTTGTGACTTGTTCAGAGCAAACCTGAACAAGTCCAAGTCTTAAAACTTGCTTTCTCCTTAAAAACATTTTATGACATGAAAAAATGAAACACATTTTGTTCGTTTGTGCCTTTTTTCCATTGCAGTTGGATCAAATCTCTGATGTGTTTACATAGTTTGTATTTTATCTGAGATCAAACCTGAAGTTTTATGTAACAACAAAAAGATTTATTTCCAAAACATAGCTGTGCAAAGAGCAGACGATTCAGAAGATTAAACTGGGATGATGCGACTAGACCGTGAGTCTGGGGTTTGTACCGGCCAACGCTGCACGCCGAGGACGTTTTGCATGACCTCTTACTCTCTAAGGACTGATAGGGTTCATATCGCTGACAGCATCCTGCAACTTTTAGATGTTTCTTTGGTTTAACAGAACTGACACAAATGTTTAAGGACCTAATTATATGAATCATATAATTAGATGATTAGATGATGTTGAAGTAGAAACACATCGAAGAGTTGCAAGTTTTGTGCTTTATTTGACATCCTAAAGTGGTGGATCATTCTTGTTTGAGCTACCACGTGTATTCAGTCTGGTTTTGGAGCTTTACCTAAAGTTTAAAGCTGGAATAAGTTCAAGGTTGAACACAAAATAAATAGAAGTCAATGCAAACCCCTAATGTGGTTACATGTGTGGATTCATTTATGATGCCAACTTTGGATGTTTTCTAGAATAATCACTTAACTTTTGAAGATCATGAGTAAATCCAAATCTTGTTCCTACTGCTGCAAACCCCAACTTTTAGAGTCGGGTGCAATTAGACTTAAAAAGTTGGACTGTGTTAAGAAAGAAGAGCTTGTGATTCTGTTTGCTTATACATGATGCTGGAGTCCATTATTCATTTACTACCTGTAAATGTGGTAACCAAACTGACTTTGGTTTTAGTTTCAGGGCTAAACTGTGAATTAGTTAGGTTGAAGTTAAGGATCCGATAGAAGATTTTAAATGACTTAACATAAAATTTTTGGCAGGCAGGGACATACAAATCTAATCTTGAATAATATGTATGCAAAATACATAGTAAATATGCATTATAATGTGTGTTTGTTTTGTTTTTCCTGTACAGATTGAAATTATTCTTAAAAAGCCAAAATTGAGGACTCATTTATATTCATAAACTTCTTGAGTAAACTTGAAGTTAGTGTTCAGGACTCAACATTTTAGCTTCCAGCCAAAATAATAGAGGTTCAACTATTATGTCAATAAAATATTTATTAAATGTCGGTAGAATAACAGGGAATTAAGTCTTCATATCTAATTTATTGCTCATATCTATTGTACGTTGGATAGTTTTTTATGACAAAATGTTAACAAGCCCATGATATTTAAAAAGTATAACAGAAACTTAATTAAATAGAAAATAACACAATACTTAAGAATTGCATAACAGATTCTATTCTGTAGCAAGAATAGAATAGAATAGAATAGAAAGAATAGAATAGAATAGAATAGAATAGAATAGAATAGAATAGAATAGAGCTCTCTTTTGGATTTGAGCATCAATAGATGTCTTACAATGTACAATAGTTTCCGAATATTTATTTGTATTTTTCATTTCTGTTTGTTACCATAAGTTTTCAGTAAACAGCAAATGTTATAGCTGTTACAAACCATCATATTTTCCTAAAACTTTAGTTTAAAAAATTACCAAATTATGAAGAAATTCTTCACTGAACTGTGGAAAGCACCCAACGCAACAGTGACTCTCAGAAAATAACACGAAGCGCACATTTTCCAGGAAGTGTTCTGCTCCCATATTTTTCGCCTGCAAAGTTACAGCTTTACTTGCATTCAAAACTTCATCATAAAAAAAAAAGTGGCACCTACCTTCTGCGGGCAAAGTGTCCAGGATGGCAAAGAAGTGTGACTTTATAAACACTCCCTCTTTCAAAGCCTCTCTCTCTGCATATGTAAATGCATGCTATATTATGATGGGTGGGACTAAAACATGTATGCACAGAGACAGACATGAACATGGAGACTTGAATTCTTTGGGACCTCCTTCTACAGCGCAATGTGTTCTGCACTAACCCATAATATTGATGGTGCATACACTGACTTGGCATGCCAGCAAACCAGCCACACTGTGTCATTATACAGCCAGCATCTTATCAAATTTTTGTTCGTGTTTATTTGACAACAAAATCTTTGATTACGCTGCCGGGTTTACCCTCTAACCTTTGTCGTCTTCTTTTTCTCTAAACTGTTCAACCCTGTGCTTTAACTTGATGCCTACTTTGGGATGTGCGCTTACAAATTACAGCAAAATTAGGAAGACAAGCCTATAAAACTGAACAAAATAAAATTAGAGCAATGTTTCACAAACTTCAGCAAACACTCAAGGACCATGTAACTTTAAATTACTCCACAATGACACATCTTCATATATACAACCTGAAATAAAAATATTAATCTCTTACCTCACTTGTTATGAACTATTCATTTTGAGTTATTTACATATTGTGAAAAGTTTGGTTTCTAAGCTTTCCAATTATGTCAAATACATGGAAATAAAATACATAATATTTTACTACCAATTGTTGTGTGCATAAATAACATTTAGGTCTATTTGACATTTAGAAACACACTTAAAGAAAAATAGACTTGAGTTGCTTTGGCAGAAACAACTAAATATAAAACATATGCACCCATGTATTTATCTCTTGTATTTAGTGCATTTGATTTTAAGTAAAGAAAAATAATAGTAGCTGCTGAGGTGCAAGCAGAGCATCTTAAGCAAACAAAATAATAACAAACAATCAGTTCTCACTGAGACTTGAGTCCTTCCACGGCATAGAGCTGTTCAAAAGAACTGAATCGTTCGTGAACAACACATCAATACTCTCACTTGGTTTCCTCCGGTCATATAATTAATCCTGGAGTTGTTTGATCTCCACCGGTATCTTCAGCTTTTCCTTTGAGTAACCCGGTTTTAAGCCACTTATCCATTATTATTTTGAATCACAATCATTGGGATGCTAACTGCAGCGTCGCTCTCTGACCTCACGCCACGGAAAATAAACGCTCCTTTACATGCAGTACCTTGCGGTCCACAAGGGGCGCCCGCGGGCCATCAGTGGTGTTCCCTAGTTTGAGGAAAAACTATTAATCCAACACAAAGTAATAGGAGAAAACTGAAGTCAAAAAGTGATATTTCAAACACTTTTTGAAATTAAAAATGTGTACATTTTAATACTTTAATTTCAGAGATAAAAGTGTAACTTGAAGTTTGTTTCTACGCTTCTTTCCACTGCAGCCAGAAGTAAATTTAGATTTATTTTAATAGTAGTAGTAGTAGTAGTTTTGTTTGTTTGTGTGTTTTGCATTATTGCGATCTGTATGTGATCTTTTTATGACAGTCTGAACAACACAGGCCTCACTTGGATATCTGATACATATCTGATACTTTCAAATGTGACCCACATCCAACCTGAGTATCACTGATACTCGACAAATGTCACTATTCTGCATCCTGATACACGCAAGCGAGAAGAAAAACAACAACCATGGCGGACGATAACGAGGATTAAGTTCTTAATATTCTGGCTCTAGCAGGACAAAAAAACTTCAAAATCGTAAGCTATGTTCCACCGTTAGCCTCCATGTTTACTTCCGCAAACACTCAGCACTACTTTTTTATGGCAGTTGGCAAAACTGAGCACGGCTGTCTGATGTTATTGCCCCTCTACAACTTTCAGGTTGTTTGCAGTTCACACTGGAGATCACATTTAGATCACTTGTATTTGGAAACGTGGACGACCATGGCAAGAAAAAAAAAAGATCAGATTTGACACAAAAAAAAAATCTGCACTTCAGCTCTGCACATCCAGAGACAGGAATAATCACTTTTCTTCTTCTTTTTTTCTTTTTGCACAAATACCTCATGCTCAGATTGGATGGCAGGCCTCTGTGAACAGCATTTGAATCGTTTCCCCAAATCTAGTGTTTGTGTGTTTCTAGGGTATTTTCTAGTGTATTTATGTGTATACCATAAATATGGTTTGATTCAAACAGTTCCATTGTAGCTCTTGTTGTATCTGTGAATTTTCTCCATGTATCTGTCGTCCTTCTGTATCCAGCTCAGCTCTGCCTCAAAACCATCTTCATGTTTTACAGTGGGAGTGATTTGTTCATTAATTTTGCTTTAAAACATGCATAGGCTGGCTAACATACATCAGGAAACTCAATGATGGTTTTTCTCTCCTACATGATTTTTGGAAAACGTTGAAGTTTTTCATCGCCACGTTTCCAAAAAGACACAGTTGTCCTGTCAACAGAAATATTCTATGTAAACTAAGAATCTCAGGCAGAAGAAATACCTTATGAGTAGTTTTTATTTTTTTTGCTGGTAAAAAAAAGCCTCACTTACATTAGAAGAAAAACTAATGTAAAAGCAAATAAATGTTAACTCAAATTTCCAACTGGATAATCAGTATTTTATCAACATCCGTTCATCTATTTCAACATAATGACTAAGAAAAAAAAGACATACTATTTTAATATTTACTTTCTAACAATATTGCTATATCTTATATACTGGTTTTATTTACTGGTAATTTTTTAATACAAGCACAGCTTTAGAGAATACAAGAAAATCGAAAGAAATGAATGATGCTTAGATGTGCATTCTTTTACGCTGTATAAGTTTTCAAATTGACATTATCTGTTTCTGTTTACTAATTTATTATTATTTATATATGTGTCCATTACTTTTGAAGTAATCTCAATTAAGTATCACTGTGAACACTGTAATGCTCCACTTGTGAAAGTAAATCAGTCAGAAATCTTTTCCGATTAAATATTTTGATCTTTTTGTTAGTCAAATAGCTTTCAGTCACCTTTGAAACACAACGCTGTTCTCCTTGGCGATGGAGTGTGGTCTCATTATGCTTGTTTATTTTTGTTGTGTTTTTCCTCTCTGTGCCTGCAGGACGTGTTGCTCTCTTTAGTCTTTTATAAACTGTTTTTGTGATTTCCTACTCTCCATGTTTAACTTTTGATCGACTTTCTTGCAGTAATTTATAAGAGCATTCCCTCCTACTGTAAACAGAGAAATGTGTGTTGTGTGTGGCGCTTTAGTGCACCTTCAAAGTGCCAAGCGACGGTGAGTGGCAACTTTGTCCTACCCTGCATCTCCTGTTGATTCACCGGATATTACCTGTACCACATAGCAGCAAGTCATCCACCCCTGCAAACCGTCAACAAATATTAAATCTAGACAGGAGACAATGTTTCACAGTGGCGTTTTTTTTTTACAGTGTTTGTATAACAGCTGATTTAATAAACTGCTTTCACAGAATTATTACAGTACTTTACCTAAGATGTACAACTTATTGCTTTCAGAAGTTGTATTCTGTAAAGTAGTATTTTAAGAACTGGACTTTTCTTGACCAGTTAGTCAGAAATGTTTTTTTTAAAAAAAAGAAACACCAAACAGTCAATTTGAGATGATATTTTGAGGTTACTGCAGATGCTTCTGTAAGCAGATCATTATTTCAAAGTAAATGATGGTCCAAACTACAGAAACTCCTGAAGCTATTTAGCAATTATTAACTTAAAACAAGCTCCTAGTTTTTGCTGAAAAGTTATTTGTAAGTCAGTTTTGTCTTATTTCAAGTGTACTAAGGTATTTGCAACAGAAATGGAACAGAAAAAATACAGTGCAAAACATTTACAGGTCCTTCTCAAAAAATTAGTATATTGTGATAAAGCTCATTATCTTCCATAATGTAATGGTGAAATTTAAACTGTCATATATTTTAGATTCATTGCACACCAACTGAAATATTTCAGGTCTTTCATTGTTTTAATACTGATGATTTTGGTAAAGAGCTCATGAAAACCCAAAATTCCTATCTGAAAAAATTAGCATATTTCATCCGACCAATAAAATAAAAGTGTTTTAATACCAAAAATGTCAACCTTCTAATAATTATGTACAGTTATGCACTCAAAACTTGTTCAGGAATCCTTTTGCAGCCTTCAATGCAGCATGGCCTGGATGCAATCAGCCTGTGGCTCTGCTGAGATGTTATGGAGGCCCAGGATGTTTCGATGGCGGCCTTAAGCTCATCCAGAGTTTTGGGTCTTGGGTCTCTCAACTTTCTCTTCACAATATCCCACAGATTCTCTATGAAATATTTCTGTATCAAATTAAAACATGTTCTGTCAACTTCAGAATTTTTTTTTCCTCTGTTTGTTTTCTTAAAAGTTGTTCGGTTTATTCTGCGAAAACGGAAGGAGATGCAACATTCACGATTCATGATTTATTGAGCTTTATTTAACAGAAACTTTATTTTATTTAAAGTAGACAGAAACCCATGAGCCAGTTATTTCAAGACAAAATGCTTTTTTCACATCGCAACTGACCTCTCTTCCACTCCACCTGCTTGTGATGATTTTGTTAACTAAGAATATTTCTTTAACTAAAACAATTCTATCTGTTAATTGGCCCAATTTCAATATCAATCAGTCAATCAATCAATCAATCAATAATCAATCAATCAATCAATCAATCAATCAATCAATCAATCTCAATCAATCAATCAATCAATCAATCAAATTTTATTTGTATAGCACATTTCGGCAGCAAGGCATTTCAATTTGTTTTACATAATTAAAATAAAAACAGCATGTGACAGTGAATAAACAGTTAGAAAGACAGAGAATTTAAAAAAAACAAAGGTTAAAAAGATTACATTAAAACTTCAGTTAAACATCTCACACCTCAGAGTTTTAGTTAAAACGCCATTTAACAAGGTTCTCATACCTCAGAGTTTTAGTTAAGATGTCATTTAACAAGGATTCTCACACCCCTAGATATAGATTCGTTTAACTGGGACATTTTCTGGGGGGGCTTTACATAGACAGTGTGAAAGAGAAATAAAAAGAAGTTAAACTAGATGAAAAGTAAAGGTAAAAACATTAAAAATATTGGAAGACATCAAAACCTGCAATTCAGCCATAAGCAACTCTAAACAGGTGGTTTTTAAGTTGAGATTTAAAGGCATCCAGGGTTTCAGCTGTTTTGCAGTTTTCAGGAAGTTTGTTCCAAATTTGTGGTGCATAGAAGCTGATGTATCTTCCTTTTGGCTCAGAAATGCCTAAATGGTCTTGTCTCTATCGTTTTCACCTTTTAGAAACTTACTTTCCACCACCCACACACACACACACACACACACAAATCAGGTTACCGCTTTTGTTGCTTTTTTAAATACTTTGCTAGAGCTTACACTTTAAACTTGGTGTGTGTTACTTGTTAGATACTTCAAGACGCATCTTCATTGAACAGACTACCAACATACATCAGAGTGAGACAGTATAAACTAAAGTGCTGGTTCAAAGTAAACCAGCTATGTAACCATTAATGCCTCCTTATGGAGGATGTTTCTTGTATCCTGTATTTATATCATCACCTTCCGAAAATAATGGCCGGTGTCATCTATTTTTTTGTCAAAAATGAAAAATTCCTTCTGGTAAAAATTGACATAGGTCATTATTTTAGGAAGATGATGGCATTGTTTATGCCTGCTTTCTATTTGTGTATTGTGTTTTGTTATTTTTCTTTAATTTATTTTAATATAACTGTATGTACTGAGGTGTTTTTTTTTTTTTTGTCTTGGGACAAAGGATGAAGTGGATCTAATGTGCTAATTCCTGCAAAATTACACTGACATGAATTGGGGTTATGTCCTAATCAAATAAATTAAGCAAATTAAATTATTAATTCTTATTTTAAAGTCTCTGTTAAAAGCAAATCTACTTCCAGTCACCTTCAGCTCGATGTAAGTAGTAGTATTTGGTTTTTATGTTTATTTGATGTATTTTACACATTTTCCATCTTCTTCAACTTTAAAGTCTGCTTTATAAACCAACTGGACTTGACCTTAACAGTATTACAGTGTAAAACTATACTGCTTTGAGCAAAAGGGAAACTGAACCAAGTGCATGATTCAGCAGCTGCAGAGCTCATAGTTTCTTTACATGTACGTGTGTTTACACTAATTCGTGCATGAGGTGATTGCAGAGGACACCAGCAGCATCCAACAAGCTGTGGCGCTGCGGGTTCAAGAGTCATTAACATGATGGTCTGTGTCAATTCATCTCAAAGCAGTGTTTATAGGGGCCAGTGACACTACTGACCCTCCCGCCGCTTCGTCCAGTCAGGAAGAAGAAAGATCGTGTCCAGAGGCGACGCTGATGCTCCTGGCCCTCCAGGTTTGACTCCGGCTGTCAAGATGACCCTTCACCTTACGTTAGCTACATCACGGGCCTGCCGCTGCTTTGGATGTCAGTTGCTTCATCACATCAGTTTAATTTAACTTGAGTGGAAAAAAAAAAATCGATGGTAGAAAACATGTTTTGCCTCCAGCCCTTATTTGGCGTGTTTAGGAAGAAAACAAAAGTCAATTAACTTGAGATGTCAACCAATTTTCAAACTTTTACAAACCATTTTGTCTGCTTTTGGTCAAACAGACAAAATGAATATTACAGGCAAATTCAGGTAAGACGTTTAATGAAAAAGACATAAACCAGAGTTAAGATGCAGATGCCTTGTTTGTATTTATTCCTCATGCAATGTCCATATGTGCTTGGAGCTGGAGTCAAGATCCACATATATTTATGTTTTGGCGTTTTAAGTCTTTCCTTGCTGTTTATTTTTGCTCATTAGGTCTAGGTCACCTACATCTAGGTGTTCATTATTGTTAGAATGGTTTTGCCATATGGGCTCATTCCTTTGTGTTTATTTTTTAAGGCTGCGTTCACACTGCAGCCCGAAGTGACACAAATCAAATTTTTTTTTTTTTTTTGCCAAATCTGTTTTTTTTTTTTTTTTGCCGTGGTCGTTCACAATTCCAAATAAATGTGACCTGAATGCAATCTCCAGTGTGAACTGCATGCGACCTGAAAGTGTCCCGCATGCGCAGTAGAGGGCGCAGCAACGCCACATGCTCAGTGTTTTACCAACCGCCATAAAGAAGAAGCTCGGTGTTTGCGGAGAGTAATAGAGATGCTAACGGTGGAGCATAGCTTACGATTTTGAAGTTGTTGTCCGGCCGGAGCCACAGTCCGCCATGGTTGTTGTTTTTCTTCATGTTTGTGAGTCTCAAGGCGCAGAATAGTGACGTTTGTCGCGTATCAGTGACGTTCAGGTTGAAGGAACGCGATCTGGCCGTTCAGATTCTCTTCACATTTGAAAAGATCGGACATATCGGGTATCTAAGAGGCCTGTGTCGCTATCGAAAAAAATTCGATCTGTCTTGTTCAGACTGTCACGAAAAGATCAGAAACAGGTCACATTATAGCGGAAAACCAAATAAATCCTCTCCTACATGTTTTCTTGTTTTGCTACTGAATGCAACATGTCTGTGAACATCACTGGTCAAGTTGGGCCTTAGATTCTTGGTTTGATTTTTGGTCTGGGCTTTGGCTAGGCCAGATGAAAATGCTTTGATCTAAACTATTAGCTCTGGTTGTATCTTTTGGGTTTTTGTCTTGCTAAAAAATGAATCCCCTCTCAAATCTCAAGCTGTTTCTTGCATGTCTTATTATTTTCTACCCAAAATCTCATTTGTCAGTATATTTTCTTATATGGTTGTACTTCCTTATCTCCTTTATAAGAAATTTGATTCATTTTTTGCTTAACATGCTATCCCAATAAAAATATACTTATTCAAACTTTGATTGTCTATGCAAATAAAGTTTACTAATCTAATTCTGTTGTAATAAAACAAAATAAAAAGTGATAATTTTTCTCCATTTGCACCCCAACATGTCTTGTGCATTTAGAAGTGTTTAAAATCCGATTTTGTTTGGGGTGGTAAATATTTTTTTACTGTTGCATAAAGTAAAAATTCTGTGTAAAATTTTAAAGTCTTAACTACTAAAATGTTTTTATTTTCATTTATTTTTATTTTTTTGTTCTGTAATTTTTTTTGTCCTGTAATTGTCCCAACAATTAAATGAGAAATTGTTTCAAAATATATTAAAACATTGTCGCTTATTTGCTTTACATACTTTGATTATTTAATACAGAAAAAATTCTAACAATCCTCCAGTGTAAAGCTCAGCTACAAGTAAGAACCAGAACAGATGTTGACCACCAGGGGGCAGAATCGGATGGCTTTGAGATTTTTATGCTTTACGTTTTTGTATTAGATAAGTTTTCCTGATTACTTCATTTTCTTGGCTTTTGAGTGAAGATATTTAGAAATACTGCATTCTATAAAACCGAATTCTGTACATTTTTATCAAAAATGAGTATTATGTATTTATTTGATCCAATAATGAAGTTTGCTGGTGAAACAAACTAACTTATTTAACTTTTATTCCTCTTTTCTGTGAAGTGTCTTTGCTTGTCTCCAAATTCACAACAGTAAACACTGAACAAATCATCAGTATTCCTTAAGCAAATTTTAATTTATTGCATGTTTTGTTTTTGTGGGCATTGCTGACAGATTTCAGCCTCTGGGGAATAAATGACCTCAGATTTGCACAAATGTGTGGACAAACGCTCAACTATTCTTCACAAATGACTCATTTTGGGGTCTTTCTGCTGTTTGTCCTGTCGATAGGCATTTTAAATGTATGTGCGTTGAAAGACATTCTTTGCTAGGGGATAATTATTTAGTTTTTAACCTCTGGTGCTGAAAGTCACCTTCAATTTGAAGACACAAATAAGCAAAACAACTCTAAACAAATCCAAATTGTTTTGTTAGTTTTTTTTACACTGCATTATTAGGGTTTTTGAAGAGAAACAGGTCCACAGCATCACAGATCCACCCCTGTACTTCACACTATTCAAATAATTAACCCTTTGTTTCACAAATTTGAAATGTGAATTACTTTTGATATTGGAGTTTCTTTCTAGAAATCATTTCTTGCTTCTACATGTTCTCTTATCTCACCCATTGATAGGGAATTGATAGTTGTTACCATTTATTTACTGATGTATTTGCTGTTTTTATACTTCTGCAAGATGTGATTTCCTGTTAAAGATGTTTCCCATGCAGACACTTTGAAAGCTGCCTACAAAAATAGGTAACATATTGTGTAAACCCAAGCAGTCTTAAAGAGTTACCATATACGGAATGTATTTCCTGTACTTGCCTGAGCTGTCGAGTTATCACTTTGATGACACGCCTATGCTTAGAAGTGAATAAATATTGAAGGGCTGCAAGCCCCCATTGGAGTTGGCCTGTTGGAGTTAGCACGTCTGACACCACTAACTCTGACACGTGAAAAAGACAAGTTTTTGTGTCCTTGTGACTTTTTCAGAATTTATTTGAAAAATAAACCTAACAGGTTCTCATTCAAAATCCTACCCTGCAAAAACACAAATCTTACCAAGCAAATATGGTCTTGTTTCTAGTGAAAATATCTTAGTACACTCAAATAAAGACAAAACCAAATTAGAAGTGAGTTTTCAGCAAGCTATAGGAGACTGATAATTCCTTAATATTGATGAAAACATATTAGTTCCATTGAGAGATTCCCATGTTACGAGTGAAATACTCTGCCAATGACTAGTCATTTTTCGTCAGTATTGCGCATCAGACTTAAAACAAACTTCAGTATCTTTCTGAAAACGGACTTGTAATTTAGCTTTGTCTTATTTTAAGTGAACTAAGATATTTTCACTAGAGACTCGACCCAAATTACTTGGCAATATGCTGTGTTTTTGCAGTGCATGAAGTCATCATCACAGCAGTGGGTGTGTCTTGCATAACAGACCTTATTGATTGTCCTCAGCCTGAGGCTCATTGTCACCGCAGCGTTTGAGAGGGAGATGTGTCCTCCAACTCTGATCAATAAAATGGCCGACTGAGCTGAAGAAACATCAATGAATATATTAAAGTGAATAAAAAATATTCCCCAAGCATCTGCTGTGTTGTAAAAGAAACAAATGCAATGCTGTTGTTAATGTTCAGGGAAAACTCAAGACATGTAAATCCCTAAAGCGTTATCGAAGTCCTTAATCTCCAGGTTAGAAGGCCAGCTTCGTCAGTGGAAGAAACAACCGCTTTCATTTCTTCATTCATTGTGGATTTTCGTGGACAAAGTTCGTGGGAAAAAAACCTCATTCACTCCAGCTTTAGGAGAAAAGTCACAGAACAAGCAGCGGCTTAAATGGACAGAAGCAGCTCTGGAAACACCTTGTTTTCAGTTATATTCAAACAAAGACTCTCCAACTGCTGCAGTGACTCTGATCCACTAAACATTTCATTTTTGAATTCTTAAAAAAAGGGTAGGCAGATGAGAAGAGATGCAATTCAACACAACCAAAACACAGATTGGCTTTTTTAACAACAAAATAAATATGTCTCAGTTAATGAGACATACCAAAAATGTTCCACTCAGCGAAAAATGATGCTTTACAGATTGTAGAGGCTGCACACACTAAATAAATAAACAAAGAGATAGATAGATAGACAGACAGACAGACAGACAGACAGACAGACAGACAGACAGACAGACAGACAGACAGACAGACAGACAGATAGATAGATAGATAGATAGATAGATAGATAGATAGATAGATAGATAGATAGATAGATAGATAGATAGATAGATAGATAGATAGATAGATAGATAAGCAAACAAGTAAATAAATAAATAAGTTAATACAATAGATAAATAAATGAACAAATAAAACAAGTAAATAAATAGACAAATAAACAAACAAGTAAATAAATAAGCAAATGCATAACAACTATACATCTATAAATAAATGCATAAATAAACATAGAAATAAATAAGTAAATAAATAAATACAATAGATAAATAAATAAGTAAATAAACAAACTGAATAATAAAAATACATATGAATAAACAAAATACATTTTAAATACTGAAGCAAATTAATAATAACAGAAAATTACAGAAGTTTAATGTGTCAAATTGTTGGTGTGAATCAAAAGCTCAAAGTGTGAATTATTTTCTCCTGGATGCATAAAGATTAAATTATTTATACTGTGTCTGCATGATGTGACAGCAGCGAACAAAGAAGGGAGCGTGGATGTGGAGAAAAGAGGGTTAGACAGATCAGATCAATAAAGAGCAGATGAGGGAATCCCAGGGGGAAACGTTGGGTTTGTTGCCATCTGGTCAGCCTGCAGTCCACAAACTCCACCATCCAGTTCCCACAGCAGCCTTACAATAAGACCAACACCATCTACCAACTCCACCAGCCCAGGCCTTTCAGGATGTAATGACTGTTTTGCTGAACTTTCCCCAAAATCACAGGGATAAACAACACAAGAGTCCCGCACTGAACACAACATGATATCGCTCCAGTTATTGGTGTGAGTGCTCTCAGAGTAATTCAAGGGCCTCTGCTTGTCATATGATGCCCCTGCAGCTATTACAGTGCATTAGAGGGAGAGCTCGCAAGAAAACCGTGGATCACGTTGCCCATGTTTACGCTCCTGATGCAGGACCGACTGCAGAGATTCGGATTTTCAGGAGATGGAAGAAAAATGACAGTAATTATTCATGAAGAGATCGCTCAGGTGGGTTGGAACAAGAAGATATGAACCGCTGAAAAGATTGCAAAAGTAAAGAGACTGCCTGAGTCATCATCTCTATGGGGTGTTATATTAATATTTATAAATCAAGTCCTAAAATCCATCAAAATCAGTCAAATTGATTTATTTTTTACCTTTTTATATATTTATATAGAAATTAATATTAATTGAAACAAAAAAACTACATGTAAGGGCAAACACATAATGGAAAAAAACTATTTTCTTATATGTTAATAAAACAAATGTGTGCAGTTTGCAAAATTTTGGGGTTAAACTTTGTTGCAGTTTGTTGGTGTAAAAATGATTTTTATTCTATTCTCTTCAATAAGTACTTTCTTCGAAAAATAAATGCTGTATTTGACTAGGTGTAATTAACAGAATAATGATGTGTTGTTTAAAGAAGTCCCTAATGCAGCTTGTAGATAAAAAATGTTCAATTAAAAAGATGAACAACAAAATGTGCAAAATTCACGGGAACCCAGAGAAACAGAGCCAAGCAAAAACAGGAATCCAGAACGAAAAGGCAGCAGGAAAAAACAGGGAAGCAACAAGGTTAAACAGGAGTTAACGAGAGGAACCAGCAAGGAGGAACTGAGAATGAGTTTTATTTATACTGTGGAGGCTGAAGGAACTGATGGCTGATTTGAAACTGGTCACAAACGGCTGTGACCAAGTCGGTTTTTAAGTAAAATTATTGAATGTTTGTGGTCCAACTTAATCTAATATTAATATGAAAACAAAAAATGTGGCTAATAAAAATAAATACATTGTTTAGTACTTAAAACTCTTCTTTTAAGGAGATATAAGTCAGTCTTCAAAAATTGCAGCCTTCAAAAATGGCAAAAAGCGTCATCAGCTGTCTTTGCTGGAGTGCTAAATTTGAGCCATTCTTGAACTGCAGTCAGGAGGCACGAAATGTTTCCAATGACTGAAGTTTGGACATGCCTGCTATGAAGCTTTCTCTCTCTGGATGATAATGAAATGATTTACTAACATTAAAGGGGAAAATTGCTTCTTGATACATTGTCTAGGTTACATTGCTGCACAAAGAAGGCATGTTCGTGTTTTTCAGTAAATAAAGTGAATTTGGGGAGTCCTATTCACCATGAGACTGTAAAAATCTACCAAAATCAAACTATAACAACTGACAGCCCAAACATAGGCATAACAATCACCCTTAAATTAAGATCTGACCATTAAACAGATTTTTAAAGTTTTGGTTCTATGGGCTCCAAGCAGACTCTGCCTTGCTTGGTCTCTTAAAAACAAAGATATATGGACTCAATAAAAGAACAGGATCATTTTACTGAAACTTTAGATAGGACAGTTAAGGTATCATGGACCACCCATCCTCTGGTAATCTGTCTGGGAGCAGATGGTCACTGTGAGAGTACACTATGCACAGCTGTGATTTAAGAACAAAACAGACCGGTACGTTTTCACTTTGTCTTAAAAATATCAAGTTTTCATGCTTTCGCATCCTTGTTTTACAAAAGGAAACAGAGAAAGGTTTAAAAATGACTCATACTCTCTTTTTTCTGCAATTTGCCTGTGGTGCCTTTCTGTTCAGAAAAAAAACCTTTCCATTTCAGTTTAAAATATTATTTTAAGGAAATATTAAAAGAATTTTAAGGTTGGAGACTGAATGGACCTTACCAAGCTCCGCCCAGAAACGCCCCTCGAAAGTCCCACATGACTACATGTCTCACAAGCAAAGCCTGGAGTTGCTTAGCTTCTATGTGTAAACATGGAATTTTTCATCTTGACTGACTCTGCAGAGTATTTCTGAGTCGATTAGGTTAACATTTCTGCCGTATCGGTACTGCCATTATGCTGTACTTGGCTAGAAGATTTTCATAATGGATGTGTTTATTATTGACTTTATTTTTTTCATTCATTTTTTCATTCACTAAACACAAAGAAAGCAAAGCAATAATACTTACACCAGCAGACAATCCTTTGTTCTTATTGGTCCTACGACGGTTGAGCTGCAAATGCGGTCCTGAAAAAGTTTAATCCAAGCAAGGCTTTCCGTTTCAGATCTTGGAAATCTGTGAATTTTAGTTCCACAAATACGATCAGGATACCTGACATCCCCTGTACAGATTCCCCACTGATGGTGAACCATTGTTTTAGAGTCCTGATGCAAAAACTTTCTGCCGGTCTGCTAGTCCACAATGTACATCAGCATGAGTTTACTACAATAGCTTGCGTTTGTGAGACGGTCAAGCACGTGGTAGCTGGGACGTAAAACGTGCATTAGCCAATGAAACGCGGCCCCTGTGGTGAGGTCCATGGTTCGTGAGTCTCAATGACTCAAGCCATTCATATTTTTATATCTTTGTAGCTGACAGCCATCTTGCGTGGTAGTTGCTTTGACAACATTAAAGAAGCCGCATGCTTAGAACTAGCTCTCACCTCGTTCTTGACTTTTAAACGGTATAAGTACATTACGACTGTTACTCGACCACAATTTTTGAGTACTCTACCCATCTCTGTGTAATACTAAGATAAATATCGGTAATATTGAACTAGCAAAATTAGTTAGCTAATGTAGCTTTTATCCGCTAGCTAGGACGGACATGTAGCCTACATGTATGTTACTACGTGTACTTACTTTCCCAGCCAGCAGTCTTACAAAAAGAGTTTGTACGTCCTTTACAAGTCTTTTTAAACATTGATTGTATTCATTCCTCCATGAACATTTTGTGTTCAGTAGTATGAGATCGGAGGCAGCTCATCCATATTTTCCTTTTCCTTCTCATCGACCATTTTGTTCATGTCTCTTTCTTTCCCACATTGTTCAAAAGTGACCACAATTTTTCTTTTTGTTGGCCTCAAAGCCATGAGTCTGCTATTCACTCCAAATGTGTGATGGATAACTTCCGGTTCAGGCTTTTGGAAATACGAAAAAAAAAGAAAAACTTCCATCTAAGTTTCCTCTTCCATGTAACTCTGATACTCAGAGTTGTTTTGGTTTCTCGTATTTTTGTTGTTTTTGTATTCATGAATTATTTATTTAACCAATTCCACAGCAGCTTCCACTCTCCCTCTTCATCAGCTGTAAATCCACACAGCACTTAGTCCTGATAAGGTTTCTGTAAATCAAAGCCTAATCAATTTAACTTCTTATGCATCACCATCAAGCCTCAGGCTGTAAAAACGCTCTACAAACATTGTCATGGATGCTTTAAAATTTAAGAAGTCAGTACAGTAATAATCAAGATCTACAGCAACTTTCTACAAATACCAAACATTTGCACATGAACATTAAATTAAATTACTGTTTTCTGGACATTATAAGTCCAAGATGCCACTCTTTGAGTTCTCCAGACGTGAACTTTGTCCAAATCTGTCAAAATCTTGTGTTGTTTTGGGTCTTTCCTGGGTTTCCAGTTTTGATCTTTGTTGTCTTTTTTGCCTTCGTTAGTCTTTGTTTTCTCTTTCCCTGTTTTGTTTTGATTAGATTAACTTCCGTTTCTATCTTACTTTAGATCAGTCCAATCTTTTAGTTAGATCACACTTGTCTATTTCTTGTGTTTTGTTATTCTTTGATCCTTTTAAATTAAGAGACTGCATGTGGAAAATAGCTTAAGCTAAATTTGGTGCAACATATCTTTTATTAATGTATTTTGCTCATTGTCCTTGGTTTAAATAAACTAATAAACTAAAATGTGTTTTTCCTGTTTCCCACTTTGCTTACTCCACCTTTTTCCTCTCTCTTTCTCTCCCTCAGTCTGCCTCCTGCTCTCTCCTCACAGCTGCACCCTGATCATAATTTTGCACCAAAAGATATTAATTATGCTTTCCTGTTTCTTAGCTTCCTTCAGCTTGTTGCGATCTTATGACAATGATTACTCACTGTAAAACATGAGTCACATTTAATTTTGTCTACCATCTTCTACTCTCTTCAGTCAAATACATTTAATGAGTTTTACATTTCGAACCTAAATGTGTGAGACTTAAAGTAGTAAGTTGTGTTAACTTTTTATTAATTTTGTTCAATAAAAGGTTATTAGGTTTATAGGTTAGCACTTAAAAAAACTGAAAGAAGAAAAATACAGGAGTGGGAACTATTTCCCAGAGTGCTTAGATGTACATTTTTGTAAATCAAAGTCTTGTGCGCTATTAAGGCAAATGTTTATTTTAATGAAAATAATGCAGAAGTGTATGCTCTTTTAATAGGTATATATTTTATGTTTTTTACTTGCATATTTTGAAATAATTATTTGGTTGAAATTGTAGCATTAAGTTAAAACTCACAATTCAAGATGAATGAACTTTAAAAACAATGTTTAGACAACTTGACTCTTGTTGTTAAATCAACTGTATGAACTTTAATTGCTGAGTTAAATCCAAAATAATTTTCTTGTTGACGTTAATTGCATTTTCAAGGCAGCAGATGGACTTTCATTGTCAAGTTAAACCACCTTAAATTGTTTTACAGTGCTTACATAAACACTGAGTTGCTATATGATGTCTTGGTTTTTCTTTTGCACATGCAGTCTCCTTTGAGGTTGTAAAACATTCATACTAAAGTCTGACTGAACATTTATTTGTTAGTAATATGTAGAACCATGCAAAAGAAAGCACACAATAAGAAATGATATATCACTTGAGCAATATAATGA
This sequence comes from Poecilia picta, assembly GCA_033032245.1. Taxonomy (NCBI): domain Eukaryota; kingdom Metazoa; phylum Chordata; class Actinopteri; order Cyprinodontiformes; family Poeciliidae; genus Poecilia; species Poecilia picta. Next base: position 21,792,454 of record CM065371.1, read on the forward strand.
TATCTATCATCGCACCATAACTCATTATCGATGAACAGCAACAAGTTTGGTCCTGTTAGGATGCAAAAAATCCAAACCCTTCAAAAGTTTGTAATGCAGCCATAAATAATACATTTTAATGAATTTTGCTAGAGGCTGTAAGAGCATAAAATCCTACAGAGCCGTTACAACACGTGCCAAAGAACTGTTGCATTTGGTTGTTTATAACACTGCTGACTTAGTCAACTTAGTCACCCTTACAGCTCAAAGCAGAATGTAATGATCAGAGGAGGCCAGTAATCCACATCTGGTGTCAACTCCTTCAACTTCTTGTAATTTATTGAAATTTGTATAATAAAAGAGAATAACAGGTGAAGATTATTTTTAAAAAGCAATGTGAAAGAGCTTTGTTATTTGGGAACAGAAACCAGTACAAGAAAAGAAAACAGAAACAGATTAATTGTTAAAATTTGCTTCAAAAATGTTGGTTTTTTTAGATATGGGTCATACAGGCAGTAGCCCAGAGTGGCAGAAACAGTAGAGCAGCAAGAACTAAAAACTAAAATCAATCAGTTCATTTCTGTCCTGAACAAGTTTGATACAACTTGTATGAATAAGCAGGACATACAAGTTATCTTCACTGCATATTGCTGAGTAAAGGGAGATTGTTACTTATTAAAAAAAAGATCATTGGTTCAGCTTAATTTAATATTTTCTTAATAAAATAATAATTTTCCTCCAGAGAATGATTGACATCCACAAGAAATGTTAGCCACAAGTTGTTTATTTCCAAAGTAGCTGGCTGTTCACAAAGTAGTGCACCCAAAATATTAAAGGGAAGTTGAGTAGAAGGTAAAACTCTGTTAAAAAAGCTTCCATCGTCAGCAGTGATGTTATCTGCTAGTGTTGGTTCACCCTGTTTTATCAAATCTTACATCAGAAATCTTGGATCCCTTTATGCTTCCCTGGTTGATGCTAATTTTACTTTTTAGCAAGTCTTAGCACTTGCTCTTTTTGCCAATCAGTTTTTCATCAGTTCCTCCAGGATTTTGTGATTCTTTTTGTGATTTTTGCAGTAAAAGTGTTTGAGCTTATTTGGAAATATTTGTGCTTTTTTATGTCAGGAAATGAAACTTTTTACTCGCTGTATGGACTATAATCTGACATCAATTAAGGCTGAGGCCGGTTTTGGCCCACGGGCCTCAAGTTTGACACATGTACCATAGAGACTCTAGAGAGGTTCATCAGGGGGAGATGAGAGAGACCAGAACCAACAATACGGCTGCTGTTGTAGCGACCTGGGCTCCTGTAGAACCGCAGCTTCGCCACAGGCTGATTGCTTCCATTGAAGGAACGGAAACATTATACATTCAGCTGAAACCAGATATTTACATGCACTGTTTTAAAAGAGTCCTATCTGACATTAAATCAGACTTAACTTTTCCCCTTTCATTCACATTATCTGAGTTAACTGCAGATGGGTTTATTTCATCAGTTTCCTTCTCAGACATTATGGAAGCATCAAATAACAAAAGATGACAGGCAGGGAATTGTGTACCTTCACACGTCTGGGGACAATTTCCAGGTACCTGAAGATGTCACATTCATCTGTTCAAGCATAAACAGCCTGGGAACGTCCAGCGGTCATAGGAATGTGTTTTCATGTGCAACTTGAGCATCACCAACAGACCAAAGAAAAACTTTATGAAGATATTGACTGAAACTGGGTCATTATCCAGTGAAAGATGGCCGACACCAACATGGCCTGATGGGAAGAAGAAGCCATTAGTAAAAAAAAACACACACACACACACACAGAGGGGGAGGGGGGGGGGGGGGGGTCAATAACAGCTTTGCACTTTGCACTTTTATGCCAAAACACTTAAAATCTGTTTTTATTGTGTTGTCTTTCTCAATAAACAAATGTTACAATTCTACATCTGTGGTCTGTGTTAAAAGTGAAGCATTTATGGCAGGTCCTTGAAGATCTGGGGACCCTGGGCAGCTGTTTGGTTCTCTTATGCCTTGGGCCGGCTTAGTCCCATAGCAAATGACTGTTCGCCAGTTCTGACAGAAGGACTGACTCAAAATCAAAGCAAATAATTGTGAGGCGCTTATGGACAGATAATCACAGCGTGAAACCAAAGTCAAACTAAAGTATTTATTTAACTATTAAGGGTTTATTGATGAAAACAAGCTCCTGAAAAGTTAAAAAAAAAAATGCACTAATCAACAGGTGTAGTTAAAGGCCTTTTGTCGGCTCGTCCGGATGAACAGCAGCGTCCTGGAGCGGAATTGGAGTTGTTAAAGACGGAACACGCTGTATTCGTGTGTGCGTGGAGTGGGCGGGGAAACGGACACGGAGCCGACGCGCTTCAGCCACATGAGCCAAAACCCCGCGGAAGAAAAGCGCACAGAACCAAACAACCCCGGATGGGTCATCCTCATCTGGACCCTCAAACTGGATTGTAGCCACACGCAGGGGGCGCTTTTAAAAACTGAGCTACTTTTGTTGTTTCTTTTTTCTTTCTTTCTTTTTTTAAGCGGCTTGTCATTTGGAGAGTTTTTCTCCTCCTCCTCCTCCTCCTCCTGCTCCTCCTGCTCTCTTTGACAACAAACCAAGAAAGAATCGCGCAGCGATGACAACCGTGATTCCTTCACCAATAAGTTGCTGAGTCTTCACCCTCCGTCCGTCTTGCATCTAATTGCTGACGCTGCTAGAAATATGCAAAGGAGACACAGGATGAAATTGCTTTTAATAGCAGCCTTACTTGGACTGGTGAGTGACACTTTTTTGTCCAAATTTTGTGCGTCGAACATGTTTGAAACCTTTACTTGTTTTAATTAAAGTTTTTTTTTTTTTTTTTTATAAATGTTGGTGAAAAAAAGCGTTTTCCCTATAAGATGATCAAAATCACTGCGTTTTTTTTTTTTTAAATCCCTCAGTTTAGTGATAAAGTCTCACAAATTGTTGCGTTTTCCCGGCTTTCTGCGCCTCGCACCTGTCTTGTTTCTGGCGCTGGACCGGCAGCCATTCAGGTTGACTCTTTATAGCTCCGACTGCTGCGTGGAGCCGCGGCTCGATCTCCACCCGTCTCACTTACATGCGCGAAGGACAAAAACAGCGGATTCAGCCACACATGTACAGGAACCAGGCCTGATTCATTCGCTCTCTGCCCCTCCATGACAGTCTGCGAACTGTAAAAGGAGCTTTTCTGTTTGTCAAGAGTCACATGACCTCATATCAAAACTTACACAAGAGTCCAAACAGGAGCAGGTCGCCCTCCAAGCACGAGGGGGATTCAAGAGGAAGCCCAGCTGACAGCTGTGGTTAATAATACCTGTGATTTACCTTAAGGTTAAAGGAGGGGATGCATTTTTTTTTCCGTTTCCGACGGCAAATGGTCGGTGGGTTTCATGAGTTTGTCCGGGTCCTGATTTAGGAGCCCGATACATC